>QLTV01002698.1:493517-510076 GCA_003457575.1 Thermophis baileyi
ATTAATTTCCATCCATTATTTCTTGTCTTGCCTTCTGGTGCTTTGGAAAATGTTGAAACCTCCCCCCCCTTTCTTTGTGGCAGCCCCTCAAATGCTGGAATGTTATCATGTCACCCCTAGTCCTTCTTTTCTCTAGACTGGCCATACCCAATTCCTGCAATCGTTCTTCATATATTTTTGTCTCCAGGCCCTTAATCATTTTAGTTGCTCTTCTTTGCACTTTTTCCAAAATCTCAACATCTTTTTTATAATGTGGTGACCAAAACTGGATGCAGTATTCCAGGTGTGGTCTTACTAACGCAGTGGTTCTCAACCTTCCTAATGCCACGACCCCAGTCCCGCTGCCGTGACCCCCTCCCCGCCCCCTCCCCGTGCGTGCGCATTGCCAGTCACCAAGATGGCGGGCTAGCGCGCGCTTAGGCGACCCCTGTGAAAGGGTCGTTCGACCCCCAAAGGGGTCACGACCCACAGGTTGAGAACTGCTGCCATAGTGTTTTACCACACTCTCTGGGCAGTTTACAATGTCAGCATATTGCCCCCAACAGTCTGGATCCTCATTTTACCGACCTTGAAAGGATAGAAAACTGAATCAACCTTGAGCCCCATCTGGATCGAACTGGGCACAGTGCATACAGAATAGAGCTGGAAGGGACCTTGGAGGACTTTTAGTCCAGCCCCCTGCTCAAGCAGAGAATCCTATACCATTTCAGACAAGTGACTGTCCAGTCTCTTCTTAAAAACCTCCAGTGATGAAGCACCCACAACTTCTGAAGGCAAGCTGTTCCACTGGTTAATTGTCCTGACAGTTAGGAAGTTTCTCCTTAATTCCAGGTTGCTTCTCTCTTGATTGACTTCCATCCATCATTTCTTGTCCTGTCGTCTGGTGCTTTGGAAAATAAATGGATCCCCTCCTCTTTGTGGCAGCCTCTCAAATACTGGAATACTGCTATCATGTCACACCTAGTCCTTCTTTTCTCTAGACTGGCCATACCCAATTCCTGCAAGTGTTCTTCATATGTTTTTGTCTCCAGGCCCTTAATCATCTTAGTTGCTCTTTTTTGCACTTTTTCCAAAGTCTCAACATCTTTTTTGTAATCTGGTGACCAAAACTAGATGCAATATTCCAGGTGTGGCCTTACTAAGGCTTTATAAAGTGGTACTAATACTTCATGTGATTTTGCTTCTATGCCTCTGTTTACACAACCAAGGATTGTATTAGATTTTTTGGTTGCTGCCACACACTGCTGGCTCATGTTCAAGCGATCATCCACTAGGACTCCAAGGTCCCTCTCACAGTTACTGTTTTTGAGCCATGTTTCACCTAAACTGTACTTGTACCTTTGGTTTTTCCTGCCCAGGTGTAAAACTTTGCTTTTCTCCACATTAAATTTCATTTTGTTGGATAGTTTTCCTGCAATACTGTATTCTAACTACTGCACCACCAGGGCTCCTATATAGATATCAGCAGTGGTGGGATTCAATTTTTTTTACTACCGGTTCTGTGGGCGTTGCTTGGTGGGCGTGGTGTGGCTTGGTGGGTGTGGCTTGGTGGGTGTGGCTTGGTGGGTGTGGCTTGGTGGGTGTGGCTTGGTGGGCATCGCAGGGGAAGGTTACTGCAAAATCCTCATTTCCTCCTGAGCTGGGACTCGGGAGGCAGAGAATAGATGTGGGCGGGGCCAGTTAGAGGTGGTATTTACCGGTTCTCCGAACTACTCAACATCTCTGCTACCGGTTCTCCAGAACTGGTCAGAACCTGCTGAATCCCACCTCTGGTATCAGTCAGCAAGTTGTAATCATGCTGGCTTTGCTAGGAAGGGTAGGCATCAGAAGCGAGCTCGTCCTATTGGGTTGAAGACAGCTAGGGAGGTTTCAGGTCTCCTATAATCAGGGGTGGGTTCCTCCCAGTTCGGACTGGATCACCCGAACCGTTAGCGACCCGCTGGTGACATCACAGATCCGGTTCGGTCGGTGCCGGTCCGTGGGCGCCGCCATCTTTTTTGGGGAATTTTCTGTGAATTTTTGAAGGTTTTTTCCTCTTCTGCTGCTTGAAAAAGGGCCTTCCCACCCGCCCTCGGGTTTATACTGACCTTTATTCCTTCACCCGAAGCACAGCTGATCAGCTCCTCAGCTGTGCGTCGGGCTGATTGCAGCTACTGAGCATGTGCAGAAGCAAAATTGCGTGAGGGAACGCGCATGCGTGCGAGCGGAGTGAACGTGCGCGTGCAAAACATCGCAATGCGAACCAGTGGGGAAGGTAAGTGGAATCCACCCCTGCCTATAATTATAGGAAGCCCTAAGAGAATACTAAAGAAATTCAAAATAAAACCTCAAGGACACTGAAAAAAGGCAGGAAAAATGGAATCTCCTTCTCAAAAGAAAAAATAGTTTAAAAAACTGCAAGGGCTACAGAGAAGTAGCTTCTGACTTCCTTTGCAACAAATTATAATTAAATTTATAAGCATAATTATAACTTTACCTCTTACTTTATAGTTACAACATACCTATTTTTTTTTCTATAAACTATTCTGTTTAACCATCAAAACCCCAAAACCATAAGTTCATTTTTTTTCCTATTTCATGCAAAAAGTCCATAAGGCATCTCCAGAGACTAATACATATACTGTAGATGCTGTCTTTTCTCTGATTAAAGAAGTCAATTTAACCATCGCATCAAGTTCCCTCATTTTCATCAACCATTCCTCTATCGTGGATAATGCTGAATCTTTATATCTTTTTTCCCCCTCTCTTTTGTGTGTGTATATATTTTGTGAGGGATGCTGAGACAAGAGAGCTACCGGCTGAAAAGATCTTGGCTACCATATGCAGCTGGCCAGAAAGCCATACAGAAAGAGAGCAAAGGGACCACAAAGCCCATGAGCTGTTGTTGGATTGCATGTGGATTAGAGGAACCCTAACACTTTTTAAAGCAATCTGCAATTGCTATAGGGATCATATTCATTGGTTACCAAAATCATCCCTAATGTGCCCCTAATCTTTGTACTGCTGGACAGATTAGAAACAATGGAAGGCTTGGGGTTATTTTTTTCCCCAGGAAGAGTGTTTTCCCATTATCAAATTAGGAACCTGGAATTCTCCAAGGATTTATGTTGATGGTCTACTTCAGGGGTGTCAAACACAAGGCCCGCAGGCCAGATCCGGCCCGCGATGTGGTCGGATTCGGCCCATGGAGCCTTCCTGGAAAATGTAAGGGGCCGGCCTGCATGGCTTCGGCCCGGTCTACCCAATGCAAAGAAGAAACATTGGGCCAGCATGGCTTCGGCCCGGTCTACCCAGTGCGAAGAGGAAACATGCCAGCACTTTGGGGAATGGCGTCAAGCTGGCCACACCCACCCAGACAGCCACACCCAGTGAGTGGTGTCAAGCTGACCATGCCCACCCAATTGGCCACACCCACTCAGTCGGCCATGCCCGCCCGGCCCCCGTGGTCAACCACAGCCCTAATGTGGCCCTCAATGAAATTGAGTTTGACACCCCTTGTCTACTTGTTTGAAGGGGAATAAATATGGTAGGTATGATTTGAGATGGGCAATCATTTTATTTTCTGTATTTCTTATTCATACATTTCTCAGATGTTCCTATCATCTCCATAAATGGAATAGAAAGAAGAAGGGAATTGAGAAGATAAAAAATGAGTTGTGGGAGGAAGCAGATTGAATAGACTCATTCGTAGTTTTGTTTGAGTGTGATGTTCCTTCCTGCCTAGGCAGCTGAGAATATTTCCAGAAGGATGTTTTCAGCACCTACATACAAGGCAATTAACAGGTTTCTATTCTGGAATTCAGGCCACTCCCAGCTGTGTTGTTTGTTTAAATTTGCAATGGATTCTGCCCCGGCCAATTGAGCACAATTGCAAGTTGGTTATTAGCTGCCTACACCTGCTTAGTCTAAATCTTCTCTTAATCCATGAACATGGCCTCCTTCAATGAGGGAGAAAGTTCAAAATAATTTTATCACATTTGCAATGCTCCCCACTGATTTGACCTGCTGTCTTGTTAATTATATTGGGGGGAATTTTCAGTTAGTACTTTACCTGGAATATTAAAACCAAAAGGTTTTCCCTGATGGATTATCTCCAGTCCAACTCAACCTGACTCAGAAATGTTCCAAAAGAGCAATGCTATCTTAGAAGAAAGAAAAATCATTGGAAATATTCATACTGGCTATACTTCCAAATGTTGCCACCAAATTTTATTTGGAATGTGAATAACTGGGACTTCTGGGGAAAAAAATGATAGATTGAAGACAGGTCTGTGATGACCACAAAGGAATGATTAGATTAGATTAATAGTAGAGTTGGAAGGGACCTTGTAGGTCATCTAGTCCAACCCCGCTCAAGCAGGAGACCCTACACCATTTCCGACAAATGGCAGTCCAATCTCCTCTTGAAAGTCTCAAGTGTTGGAGCTCTCACAACCTCCGAAGGCAAGCTGTTCCCCTGGTTGATCGCTCTCACTGTCAGAAAGTTTCTCCTTATCTCCAGGTTGAATCTCTCCTTGGTCAGTTTCCATCCATTATTCCTTGTCTGGAATGAAGAGCTGGTAAATAGACCCGCTCTATTATAATTCCTCTCCGGACAAGCGAGGACTTTAGATTGCCCACAGGTTCTCCAGACAACTGCTCCTCCCAAGCAAACTATACTACAATGGTCCTTGGGGGTTTATACCTCTAGGATATGAGTGAACTCCCAGCTTGCTCAAATCATAGACAACACCTTTGAAAGGACACTGGGTTTGCATACTTTTTTTCTGATCATATTCAGAAATTGCTTATTAACTGCTTTTCAGCTATTTGAGAACTTTGGTTCAGCAAGTTTTTATAGCACTGGATTAATTTCCATCAATCCATAGCAAAAGAAAATTTAAATATAAGTTTAAAAAACTGGTTTTTTGAATAAACAGCAAAAGTGTGCTTTTTTTTCTTTTTGCATCTTCTATTTTTTCTTTTTATTCTTTTATTTTTTAGCGTCTACACAATTTTTTTTTAATTGTAATCTTCAATAAGAGTGCTATAAAAAGGAATATTTAATGGGGAAAATATTGAATGTATACATATTTAGAAATAAGTGTACCAATAGTAGTAAATTAATGTATTGGTCAATTAAATTTAAATCACATTCTATTTTTTAATTGGCCTAAGCACCTTTTGTCATGATCCTGATCATTTTTGAAATAGGACTTTCAGCACATCATTCTAAGTCACAGTCTATCACACCCACTAAATCAAAAGTTTGCACTCACTCCTAGGCTCATTTTGAAAGAGTTCCCAGAGAAATGTTAGTCCTTAGTTTTTTGTTTAATCTGTACTGATCATTAAGACCAGCAAAGCAGCACTGATGACACTGACATCTTTTGAGTATCTGATTATATTTAAGGTTCTTAATTCTTTGGGAATACCATATTTTTCGGAGTATAAGACGCACCGGAGTATAAGACGCACCTTAGTTTTGGGGGAGGAAAACAAGAAAAAAAAATCTGCCTCTGCCTCTCAGCAAACAGCACAGATGATTTTGCTGTGTATTTCTGTGCATGTGTGCCTGACCCATAGAAATAGCCAAGAATTGGAGAAATGTACATTATGGCAGTATATTAATGCCAGAAAGTTTTCTTAAATGTAATCACACTAACTCCTCGCAATTATTTAAATAGATCTACTCCAAACATGACTAAGTCAGGGTTTAACTCAGCTGCCTTATTTTAATACTAAAACAGGACACTGTTACATTTCAGATTATTACTTGTACAGATGCTGTTAAAATTGATGTGGCTTTCTTGAAGTATACATTATTCTCTGCTATTTAAAAGAAGATACAATAGCACTGGGCCTCTTCAGATCAAGCATTTATTTTAAAAAGCTTCTTCATTTTGTTAAATTGTCTAGAACAATAATAAAGCAGTCTTTAAAAAATAAGTCTAATAATTTGAACATTCTATAAACATTTATAGTTATTGACTTACCTCCTTGCATCCAGTTTCAGCAGTCTGATTTGCACAAGAAAATAAAATTCTGCCTCTGCCTCCCAGCAAGTTGCCTCCTTGCAGTTCTAGTTTAACTTTCATTTTAGCAAGTGGGCCTGCCTGCAGCCTCTCAGCTGATGGTCGGGAGGCCGATAATCAGTTCCTTGTGCTACTCAGGCTCTGCATTGTTTGCTGCAAGGAGGTAAATTGCTGGGAGGCAGAAGCCAAAGGGTGGGGGTGGCTGGGTGGGGCTACATTCGGTGTATAAGACACACCCAAGTTTTCACCCTCTTTTGGGGAGTAAAAAGGTGCGTCTTATACTCGCGTCTTATACTCCGAAAAATACGGTATATATCAAGTGCCAAGAATGGAGATGCCTGGATTTTGATTTTGATTTTTTTTAATTATGATCACATTCTAAGGCTGTGTTCTTCTTTCTGAAATTAAGTGATTGGGAGGAGCTATACAAGGCCATTGAAGTCAACCCCCTGCTCATTCTAGGAATACATTTAAGCATTTCTAAAAGATGGCTATGTAGCATCTCTTTGAAGACATCCAGTGAAGCCCACCATATCTCTGAATAATTGGTTCCACTGTCAGTCTGATTTTACTGTGAGGATGTTTTTTTCTAACATTCAGTCAGAATCTGCCTTGCTATTACTAAAACATATTATTCTATATATTCTGAAATTATGGAGAACAGATCTTGACATCCTTTCAAAGCTAAACTTGCCCAGTTCCTTCAGTTTCTCATCATAGGATTTAATATCTAGTCCCTTGCTCTCTTCTGAACCAGTTTATTTGAATAGCAATAGCATTTATATTTATGTACTGCTACATACTGCTTTACAGCCTTCTCTGATCGGTTTACAATGTCAACAGATTGCCCCCAATATTTTCGGCCCTCATTTTACCTATCTCAGAAGGATGGAAGGCTGAGTCAACCTTGAGCCCATCAGGATCGAACTCCAGGCTGAGGGCAGAGTTTGCTTTCAATTCTGACCACTGTGCCACCAAACGGAAGAATCTTTAGAATCTTTTCTAAAGTAATTTATTGAAGAACAGGAAGGATGCCATACTTAATATGGAGCCTGAGTAATGCAGAACTCTTTCTTGCATGACTTGGAAACTATATTTCTGTCAATGAAGCTTAAAATTGACTTTGCCTTTTTTTTTTAAAGTCATATTTCTGTGCTGATTCATGTTTAATTTAAATATGAAATCCTTTTCTTTAGAATGGAAAAGGTGTAAAAGCTGAACAACAATTTTATATGGTCACAAGGCGCAGGAAAATCTAAGAGGCTACTCAGGTAGCTTCATGGAGCTCTTCATTAAACTGTCAATTCTGGTGGACAAAGATTCACTAGGTTAGACAGAGAATTGATGGAGAGGCACTTATTGTCTGAAATGAAAGAGGTGGCTGAAAGATTGTTTCTTTCTCTAACCTTTAACAATTTTTTAGTCCACTTCCACCTAGAATAGATTCTTTGGAAAATACAGGTTTTTCCCCAAGGCACCTCCTTGATGTTAGCCCTTTGAGGTAGTCCAGACAAGAAGCGTATCTGTGAGTATCATCTCTATCTTTATTGTAAGCTTACAGTAACAGAATCTTGCAAGACTTAAAGGATCTCTTCTCTTCTCTCCTTTTATTCCCCAGAAAACTAGCCTCTACCCTTTGAAGAGACCAAACATACTTTAAGTACTCCAGGCTTTTTAAAGGTTAAAAAAATATTGGCCACTACATTTTAAAGGTTAGAAATCAAGTACAAAGCCAATATGTCTCTCTCTCTCTCTGTGTGTGTGTGTGTGTGTGTGTGTGTGTGTGTGTGTGTGTGTGTGTGTTTGTTGAAATACAAATACTGTCCAACCTTAATGCTATCATGGAGATGTCCTGACATGGATCCACTAGCAACAAAATGTTCACCATTCATACTCAGTAATACCTTGCAGCAGGGGTCCCCAAACTTGGCAACTTTAAGACTTGTGGACTTCAACTCCTAGAATTCTCCAGCCAGCATAGCTGGCTGGAGAATTCTGGGAGTTGAAGTCCATAAGTCTTAAAGTTGCCAAGTTTGAAGACCTCTGCCTTGGAGGAATTCTGTTCAAGCCCTACTTAAGAGCAAATCAAGAGAAGGCAGAAACTCAGCAAGATTAATGAGAGCTTTTTTGAAAAGCACAAATATGTATTCATTTTAAAGTATGCTTCATCATTCTTTCATACTTGTGATAGCAAACCCAGTGATAAATTACTTCCCTGGGACAATTGCGTTTTAGTGTTAGCAGATGTAGACACTAAGTGTAAATGTAAACGACCAATTCCTTCCATTCTTTGTGACCTCACGAAGTCTTCAGAGATTGGGTTCCATTTCCCAAATGAAAGAATTTAAGATTTTAATTAAAGAATTTAAGCGTTTAAAAAAAAAACTTGAATGTCAAAGCAAGCAAAATGTACTCATTCACCTATTTAGGCAAGGAGCTTTTCAGTTCTTCCCTGTGTCTGCTGGATTCAGTTGAACTCAAGAGTAGGACCTTGAATTCTTCTACTTTCCATGGATGGACTCTCTATTGTGGGAAGCAATCCCCCACCCCCCGAAGAATGAAATATGTTGGGAAATATTCAAAAAGGCAGAATATTATATTTCCCCAAAGGAGAAATGGAGAAACAAGAAGGCCTCCGGGGGAGTGGGGAAGACTGTTTTCGCCCTCCCCAGGCTCCTAGAAAGGCTCTGGAGCTTGGAGACTCGGTCTTTCTTAATAGCCCCCAGCAGATATTTTGTGCCCATTAAGAAGGATTTGGCCAGCCTATTCACAAAACAAAAGAACTTCACCTCCAAGGATGGGATTAAAATGTACATTCTGCTCCATCCAAATTCTAAGACATGACCCTTTAGGACAGTGATGGCAAACCTTTTTTGGTTCACGTGCCAAAAGGTGGGGAGCGCAGGGGGGTATCGTGCGCGCGTGTGCTCACACCCAAAATTCCATGCACCCCCCCCCGCGCATGCGTGCGTGACCCCCCTGCTCCCGGCACGTGATGGCACGCCCATTTTTCGCTCTCCCCAGGCTTCAGAGCCTTTCTAGGAGCCTGGGGAGGGCGAAAATGGCCTTCCCCACCCCCCAGAGGTCCTCCGGAGGCCAGAAATGGCCCGTTTCAAGTTGGGAAACGGGCCATTTCTGGCCTCCAGAAGGCCTCCGGGGGAGTGGGGAAGACTGTTTTCGCCCTCCCCAGGCTCCTAGAAAGGCTCTGGAGCTTGGGGAGAGCAAAAAACGGGCCTTCCCCACCCCCTCCAGAGGCTGGAAAGAAGCCTGTTTCCCGACTCGCAGTGGGCCCAGAAGGCCCGAAAATCAGCTGGCCGGTGCGCATATGCGTGCCGGATGTGAGCTCACGTGCCCACCAATATGGCTCCACGTGCCACTTGTGGCACGCATGCCATAGGTTCGCCATCACGGCTTTAGGACATAATAGGATTAACCCACTACCATTTAGCAGAAGACACAGAGCTCACGACATTGCACAATCTCCTAAGGGCATTTCAGACATTGCACAACCCCCTCTAGTAGCATCTCTGAAACTTATAAAAATCCATGTACTCATCAAACCAGTTGTTCAGCTGCCCAGAACCACAAACCCTGGTGGTTCTGCTTCATCAATAAATGGACCCTCTTTCCAATCAGCCTCCAGCCTCCATTTTATTTCCAGTGCCTTTCTCCCAACTTGGAACGGGACCAGATGGATATTTCTTCCAACATTATGTTTCACATCCCTGTATAGTAAATACTTTTTCCAGAACTGGATAAAAGTTGCCATCTCTTAGAAACATAGAGTTTGAAGAGGCTATCAAGGCCATTGAATTCTATCCCTTGTTAGCCAAGGAATCCAGTGGTGGGATTCAATTTTTTTTACTACCTGTTCTGTGGGCATGGCTTGGTGGACGTGGTGTGGCTCGGTGGGCATGGCAGGGGAAGGATACTGTAAAATCTCCATTCCCATCCCACTCCAGGGGAAGGATACTGCAAAATCCCCATTCCCTCCCGATCAGCTGGGACTCGGGAGGCAGAGAATAGATGGGGGCGAGGCCAGTCAGAGGTGGTATTTGCTGGTTCTCCGAACTACTCAAAATTTCCGCTACCGGTTCTCCAGAACTGGTCAGAACTTGCTGAAACACACCTCTGAAGGAATCCTATCTAAGCATCTCTAAGAAATGACTATTTAACCCCTGCTTGAACACATCAAGGCTACAGAAAACAAACACCACTTGGGTAATTCGTTCCATGGCTGGAACTGCTGCTCCTTTTCTGATCTGTGTTTCTTTGTTATTTTTTTAAACCATCCAAAGAAAGCCTATGACTCGAGTTTTGTGATGGTTCATTGTTTATAGCTCCTTGATTGGCAGATGCAATGTGATTGCCTCCACGTTGGGATTAACTAAAACAGTCAGAATTAGGTCAATGCAGGTAGGTGACATGCTCATGTTATTTCTTTCTTGATAATAGTTAATCAAAATTCACAAGCCTTTTAAGATCCAGATTTAATTTGAATGTAGGAGAAACTGACACAGGCAGATGGATCAATCACTACCAACAACACTTCGCAGGAAGGAGGGAACTAGGAGCCAAACAGACTCTAAGCAATCAAGCAATTTATCAGGCTGACATTTTTCAGAGAAAAAAAAATCCAGTGCATTTTTCTGAGACGCTCGTTCAGAGTTCCTCCAAATTGTCATGCCCTTGTCATGAATTTCCTTCGTCCAATCTCACAATTTTGTCATCCATAAATATTCTGAGCACTTTCAGGCATGCATGTAAATCAGCATGAATTAACAAAACTGTTTCCCATTGCTGCTGTGTTGAAATTCCTCCAGAGATGAATTTTTGGAGTTTTCTTGTGTGCTTCCCCAAATTGTGGGAATTCCACCTCCCCTCTGGAAAATGTTTAATGAAGGGTGGAGAATTTAGGAAGCCATTTTCGTTCCGACCTACACATAGCCTCACAGTGCCACCCAGTGGCGATTTATCAGAATGGTGATTCCACAGAGAAAAGAGAGAGATGGGAAGACAGGGAGGGAGGAAGGGAGGAAGAAAGGAAGGAGCTCTCTCTTATATTCCTAGCAAATAGATCTTAAAAAGCTGAGATATTTTTTTTTCTATTGGCTATAATGGCCAAATTAAGGAAAGATTTAATCGAAGTGTCTTAGAACTGATTTCTGTTTATTATAAACTGTAATAGATAGGGAGCTAAATTGCTTTTCGTCATAGGATTTCCCATCTGGCCCAGAATATTATACTTCTTCCAAACAAATACCAAGTTAGGGACAGATTATTATGGAGAAAATTCTAAGAGTAGAAAATGACATGGTGGTACATCATAACCATCATTTGTTCATTTGCCTATAGACCAGGGGTGGGTTCTAGCTTACCTCACTGCCGATTCGCTTCCTCACACACCGTGCGGGCGTGTGCGCATGCACAGTGCTAAAAACCCAGCTTCTGCGCATGCGCAGAAGCAAAAAACATGATGGCGCGACCTATGGCGCCGCCGAGAGAGCCGGTTCGGGGGCGTGTCCAGCCTGCCATCACTGCTGGTTCGGCGAGCAGGGGGAAATTCCCGCTATCGGTTCTACAGAGCCGGTCCGAACCGGCAGGAACCCACCTCTGCTATAGACTTCTTCAGAACTGTATATTGGCCACTGTGTTCTTGTTTAATATTACAGGAAGCAACATTGCAATGAAGATGATATCATCCAGAAATCTCTGAAAAAGGAAATTATAAAGTATTGTGTGGGCTTGGGTATGGATAAGCAAACTGAAGAATAATCTAAACAAGGTATGAAACTCTACTTGTTAGAAGACAAGGAATTCAAGAGTGGAAGTGCAGTTTATTCAAAACTAGTAGCTGGATACCAGTGCTTCGCTACGAAACTATGTGATCGGACTTGATAAATTGACAGTTAAAGCTTGAAAATTTATGTAGAATGCGTAACTCCTTAGCATCAGAGCGTGTTAATATAAGGCAACTGGTGGTTGGAACAGAGTTCTTTTCAGGTGGGGCGGGGGAGTACAATGTCTAAATTCCCAGCCCGCAGGCCGGATGAGTTATGTGCTGGCCACGCCCATGCCCGGTTTAGCGAAGGGGTAGCATCAGAGCGTGTTAATATAAGGCAACTGGCAGTTGGAACAGAGTTCTTTTCAGGTGGGGAGTGGGAGTAGAATGTCCCAGCCCACAGGCCGGATGAGTCACGTGCTGGCCATGCCCACATCCGGTTTAGCAAAGGGGTAGCATCAGAGCGTGTTAATATAAGGCAACTGGCAGTTGGAACAGAGTTCTTTTCAGGTGGGGAGGGGGAGTAGAACGTCTTACTCCTTAGTATCAGAGCATGTTAATATAATACTGTATAAGAAATACTAATGATCTGATGGTTATTTCGAAAAATCCTTTCTTAGCGAGCACCTAGAAGCCAAGAGGAACATACGTACCAAGTTTCAAGTTTGTAGGCTTTACAGTTCTGGATATTTCGTGATGAGTGAGTGGTATTTGGCTTTTATATATATAGATAGATAAGCATTGCTCCTGAAGACTCTGATTTGCAAGTTTTAATGTCAGTAGGGGAAATTATTAAACATATATAGAATAAATGTATTCACTCTATTTAGTGAAATCAATTTATGTTTAATGCACTTGAAATTAATTAAATTTGAGTCTCTGTTTGGACTGTAATTTTTTTTTTAGTATGCTCCAATGGGAAAGTGTAGCCTGTGGCATGCTACTCTGAGCAATATAGAATTCGCATCTTTTAAAAAAAGTACATCTTTGCACAACAGGAACGATACAACTACATCATGTTCCTAGCCAGAGCTGGTCTTCTCCATTTTCTGCTACAGATTGTTTGCAAGAGGCAGCACTGAGATATTGGTCTATGGAGAAAGACTGAAATTTATTCATGAAAAATATTTCAGGCTTGGAAACATATCAGAACAGAAGAAAATTAATTTTGAGATCACATGAGGATGACAGAGTAAGAGGGCTCTTATAACATGAAATTAAGTTTCTGGGATTTATTTATTTTTTTTAAATGCATTTAGATGTAAATAGAATTTCATTTTCCAGTGATTGCTTTATGAAGCCCAATGTCTTATTTAATTAATCAGGGAAGTTTGCATTAGTGACAAACTCCCCATCAGATTACTTTAAAGGTGTCGGTTCTATGAAGATGGCATTAATTGCAGCTCCATCAAGGACTTAATAAAGAGTTACAATATCTTCATCGGAGAAAAACATAAAGCGCGAGGCCCAAGAGGGGTAGAGTTTATCAGAGAATGCAATTTTCTAATTAGAAAATGCAGATGCTTCGGAGCGTTTGAATGAACAACCTGGCACTGTTATGCTTTTTAATCTGATGCCCAGCAATAAAAGTAGTGAGACTATCAGAGAGGGGTGGGTGAGCATTTCAGCTGAGCATTTTAGCTGAAATATCTGCAGTGGTCTATCTGATTCCAGTTCCTAGCATTGGAACGTCCTTCATCTAGCCCAGGGATGTCAAACTCAAGGCCCAGGGGCCGGATCCAGCCCGCGGGGTGCTTAGGTCTGGCCCGCAGGCCCGTCCTGGAAACAGCAAAGGACTGGCCCGTGGTGCCTCTGCCAGCAAAAACTTTGTTTTTGCTGGCAGAGGGTTGCAGGAAGCCATCGCAGCTGAAAACAGAGCTCGGGAGCCCGTTTTCACTGGCAGAGCGCTCAGGCCACCACAGGTGCCCCTGACACGAGTGACGTCGAGCTGGCCACGCCCACCCTGGCCTCCCAAAGTCAAACACAACCCTGATGCGGCCCTCAATGAAATCGAGTTTGACACCCCTGATCTAGCCTTCACAAATGGTAAATATGCTGTTTCTGAGAATGGGATAATAACTAGGTAATGCTTGACCGAAAGGAGAAAGGGGATCAAGCAAACAAGACAGGAGAACATGAATCTCAGTCCATTTATTTCCCCCAGTTTTGAATGGCAGCCCAGACATCTTTCTCAAAGGACAACAACCAAGATAGGCAGTTGCTGAGTGATGCAGCCAAATGGCATTTGAAGGCATCCATTCAACTGGTGATTTATTTTTTCAATCTGTTTTGATGACCTTGGGCTTGGAGAATCCTACTTTGGATGATTGCCACCTAGCATTGGAAGAAACATTCTGATATTCCCTACTACATGCTTTCTCCACATTATTATCTTGGAGGAACCTTTGAAATATTTTTCAGATCTCAGGGATCCCCTGAATGAAAATTGCATATTTCCTACCACTACAGCGCATATTTTTTTCAATCACAATCTCTTTCTGGAACCCCAGGATTCCATGAAACCCAGTTAAAAAAAGCTGCCCTGAAACATTTAATAGATTGATTAGAAAGTCCTCAGAGGCTCCCCCCCCCCAAAAAAAATGCATCCAACTTTAAGCTTTTTCACACTCTTTCATTTATCTAATTAAAAATGACCAACTTTTTTATAGTTCAAAGTAGAGTCATTGGAAAAGTTGGGGATCAATCTCAAAGCATTTTTCTGAAGGTAAATCTCTGATTTGGAAGAAGAACACATCATTCTTCAGTTTGGTTAAGGCACCAGGCTAGAAGCCAGGAGATTGTGGTTAAGGAGATTCTCTTAGTCATCCAGTCATGGTTGTCCCAAAGATGCTGTTCAAAAAGCAACTGGACTTTCTTGGGTTTATCCTTGAAAACATTTTGCTTCTCACCCAAGAAACTTCTTCCATTCTGGGCAGTTGTAGCTTTGGGACAGGAGATTGTTAATTCTAGTTCCATCCTGGGCATAAAAGCCAGCTGGTTGACTTTGGGCCAATCATTTAAGAGCCGAGGTGGCGCAGTGGTTAGAGTGCAGCACTGCAGGCTACTTCAGCTGACTGCTAGCTGCAGTTCGGCAGTTCAAATCTCACCGGCTCAAGGTTGACTCAGCCTTCCATCCTTCCGAGGTGGGTAAAATGAGGCCCCAGATTGTTGGGGGCAATATGCTGACTCTGTGAACCGCTTAGAGAGGGCTGTAAAGCACTGTAAAGCGGTATATAAGTCTAAGTGCTATTGCTATTCCCTTTCAGCTAAATTGATCTCACACAGGGGGAAGGAGGAGGAGTGGATATGTTTGCTGCCTTGAGTTATTCGTAAAAATAATACAGAATTGTTTTACAAAAATCTAAAAAAATGAAGGGAAAATAACAGGTTGTTAGAGCCATCATGGCACACTGGTTAGATTGCAGTATTGCAGGCTAATTCTGCCAACTGCCAGCAGTATGATTCTCACCAGCTCAGTGTTGACTCAGCCTTCCATCCTTTCGAGGTCAGTAAAATGAGGACCCAGATTGTTGGGGGCAATATGCTGACACTGTAAACCGCTTAGAGAGGGCTGTAAAAAGCACTGTGAAGCAATATATAAGTCTAAGTGCTATTGCTATTATAGAACTCTGGTTTTCAGTAGAAGGAGAAAAGAAAGTAATGATGGGTATTTGGCACAAAGGCTCAATAATATCACATTTGTCATGTTGTCATCATTTAACTGATATGAATTGTGTAATGTACAGTGTAGGTAACATATATTCCATCAATTGTGCAATGATAGGACAGTACTTGCCCCTCTTGGAAGTTGCAACATTCTTAATAACATCTGGGCAATAGATCAATGTTAGTTTGTCTATTTATTAAATTTTTATGCCACCCATCTCCACTATAAGTCCCCCGCTCCTCAAATAAAGCGGAAGGGGAAATGATTTTTACGCAACCTAATCTCGGAACTGTTTTCTTTATGCAAAGTTTGTCCATGTATTTTATTTTATAAATGTGGTGTTATAGTATACTGTCAACACCGTTATACAGTATGTAGGCCTTTTTTTGTTGTTGTTGTTAATTAGTATAAGGAGGCCAAAATACTCTCCCTTGAACCATTCTCTCTTATTCTGAATTCCGCATATTTTATAAAACCCCAAATCCTACTTAAGGTGAGGTATGAGATAAGTTGTTAGAAACAGGACAATAAATAACCTTAATGTATAAAATTAGCCTCTTCTACTTTTTAGTCTCAGTCTCATAGGCCAAAGACAAAACAATGGCAATAGAAATCTTAATAGAATTTTAACTGTTGGAAAGATGAAAGCCTGGATCAAGGATTACATAAGAGACGTGTACTGTAATTCTAGTCTAGACTTCAATGACTTTTAATTTTCTCCTCCACTTTTTCCATCCCTTACTAACCTTGCAAACTTTCAGAAGACCAACTGGTCCCACTTAGCCTTGAACAAATAGCAGTATGGCTACATTAGCATGTTCTGCACATTTTGACTAGACACTGAAACCTTTGGTCCCAAATAAATGAGAGTCTTAAAAAAAAAAAAGGGAGGTCCAAGAGTCCCCAAAGCAGGAGGCCATATCTGGTTTCATCTGCTCCTCCACCATTTCAGAAAGGTCACCCACTCATAACTCTGTTACTGCTTGAAAGTGCTGGCTAGTTCCGCACCTCTGGTACATTAGGGCAAACCTCATCAGCGGAGTTCAGCAGCAGTTTTATAAATGTCAGCTCTTAAGGCTTACACAGGAAAGTTCAT
>QLTV01002698.1:518992-532594 GCA_003457575.1 Thermophis baileyi
TATTTTTAATTTTTTAATTTTATTTATTTAACAAATATACATAGCTGCCCAACTCACACACAGATGCATAAATACTGTTCAGATTAAAGTTCTGTGACATATTCAAACCAAATAATACAAGCATTGCCAGGAAGTTTTCTCTGGGTTGCATTTGTTTAATATCCAGGCACAATGAGAGCTCCTGTTGATCCAAAAATTAGTGCATTCAATTTTGATTTGGAACTTGTAATGGGGTTGCTTTGGTATCCCTATGGAGTTTATTTGAATGGTGCAATACAGTTTCTTGTTTTTGCTTCAAAATGCAGCCCAATCCAGTGGAAGTTTATTCAGCGATAAGCTCCACTGTGGTTAATTGGACTACCAGGAGAAGACTCTTTTCTTTTTTCTTGCATCAGCGAAGGGGAGTAGCTTTAAATATTCTTGCTATTTATGCAATATTCATGCTTGTACAGCACTAGAGAAATCCAGGACCAGAAAGGGGGTCAGTTGAACATTTATTGCAATGTATACATTTATGAGCTTTAAAAATAGCAATATCACATTAATTGTATGCATAATGTTTTCTTTTTTTTCTATTGGAAGAATCAGTAGTGATTTGAACGCGTTGCCATTGTCTGTAACGTACTAGAAGGTGCATCTAATCAGGGCCTATTTTTCAGGGCTTAAAACCAAACTCCATCAATGATAGAAACTTGCCTTCCATATCAAAGCCCCAATTCACTCAGGTCTGGCATAAAAAGCTCAGAGGTGGGTAGCTCTCAGTTCGGACCGGTTCTTTAGAACCGGTAGCGGGAATTTCCCCCCCGTTCGCTGAACCGGGAGCGATTGCCGGTTGGCCTCGCCCACGAACCGGCTCTCTCGGTTTTTGGCTTCTGCGCATGCGCAGAAGCTGGGTGTTTTTTGTTTTTTGTTTGCTTCTGCGCATGTGCAGAAGCTGGGTTTTCGGCACTGCGCATGCGTGCCCACGCGGCACTGGAGGAAGCGAACCGGTGGCGAGGTAAGTTACAACCCACCCCTGAACAAGCTGTCCAACAAATGTTGGGGAGGGAGGGAAAGAAGCTATCCTCCCATCTTTTCTAAAATTAAATAAAAACCATTACAGTGGATTACAGGTATTTAATGAAAATCAATAAAGAAAGACAAGAGTTTGTTTGTTTTGTTTTGTTTTGTTTTTATTTTTGGCAAGCCATTACACCTCTATTTTTTTTTAAATGTATTTCTTCTATTTTTCCCTTCTCATGGTCATATATAGAGAGAAAAGGTTGCAATTCTTGATCATTTGGGGGACCCTACTGGTGGCATAGTGGCACAGTGGTTAGAATGCAGTATTGCAGGCTACTTCTGCTGACTGCTAGCTGCCAGCAGTTCGGCAGTTCGAGTCTCACTGGCTCAAGGTTGACTCAGCCTTCCATCCTTCCAAGGTCAGTAAAATGAGGACCCAGATTGTTGGGGCCAATAGGCTGACTCTGTAAATCGCTTACAGAGGGCTGTAAAGCACTGTGAAGTGATATATAAGTCTAAGTTCTATTGCTATTGCTACTGTGATCCCACTTGCTTTTTTTTAACAGTTTTAATTCCTTAATTTTTTCTGAAATTTAATGCAGCTAGTTTCAGTTTAATTTTACAGATTAGGACAAAAAATGCACTGAAAATTGTGTTTTGCAGTCAAATCCCAGCACCCCAGTTGGGGGGAGGGGGAAGTCTTATAGGGCACAGAAATGGTTGATTGGTTGTGAGTACAGATTGCCCATAAGTGATCTAAAGCAAGCAAGCAAGCAACTACAGCTCTTAATATAACCATATATATAAAAAAGAGAGGAAGTATGTGAAACTCTATTTATAAAGTGTATGAACCATCCCAATCCGTTACAATTCTGGATAGCTTACCAAATACATAGTAAAATACAATAAAATACAAAAATCACCAAATGTCCAGAAAAAAGCAGCAATCATTTAGAAAAACCAGAACATGACACAAGGAGTCCATCATTCATTCTAACTTAGGGATAAAGCCAAGTTTTAAAGGCTCCTTTAAATAGGGCCAGGGTGAGGACTATATAAACCTTCATGCCAAATGCCCAATAAAATAAGATCAGGCCATTCCCTTTCCTTGTCTGTCTCTCTGTTAAAAAATAACAGCCTGTTCAATCACTGAAAAATAACATTTATCAATTACTCACTGGAGAAGTCAAGAGCTAGTACGTGCTTCCTGTGATGAATAATCATCATGTTAGCTATGCATGGTATTCAAAATGCCCGTAATTCTTAATATGAGGGAAGATTCTTTATATTAGGGAAAATCTTAAGAAAACATAGATGTCTATCGCAATCAGCAGTCACGTAGAACTATATTAACAATCCTGTAATTTTAGTCCTCGGCATTTTGGGAGTAAAGCTGGTTTAGTCCAGGGGTGAAATCCAGCAGGTTCTGAAAGGTTCTGGAGAACCGGTAGCGGAAATTTTGAGTAATTCGGAGAACCAGTAGCGGAAATTTTGAGTAGTTCAGAGAACCGGCAAATACCACCTCTGGCTGGCCCCAGAGTGGGGTGGGAATGGAGATTTTGCAATATCCTTCCCCCAGGAGTGGGGAGGGAATAGGGATTTTGCAGTATCCTTCCCCTGGAGTGGGGAGGGAATAGGGATTTTGCAGTATCCTTCCCCTGGAATGGGGTGGGACTGGAGATTTTACAGTATCCTTCCCCTGCCACGCCCACCAAGCCACGCCCACCAAGCAACACCATGCCCATCAAGCCACACCCACAGAACCGGTAGTAAAAAAAATTTGGATTTCACCACTGGTTTAGTCTATGTGGCAGCAGAAATATGCTATATTTCTCTTGGACTCATGGCTCCTGATGGAAGAACAGGCGGTAGCTATGAGCCCTGCTGGCGCAGTCGTTAGAATGCAGTATTGCAGGCTAACTCTGCCCACTGCCAGAAGTTCGATCCTGACTGACCAAAGTTGACTTCGCCTTCCATCCTTCTGAGGTTGGTAAAATGAGGACCTGGATTGTTGGAGGAAATATGCTGACTCTGAAAACTTCTCAGAGAGTGCTGTAAAGCACTGTGGAGTAGTATATATGTCTAAATGCTATTGCTATTCTGAAATAATCTCTCAGCATGAAGTTCTGTAATCTGAGTTTGCCCTATTCTCATCATCCCACTTCCTCTTTCTTTTACTTGATCTCTAAAGAGCCAGGGGGACGAATACATTTTGCAGTTTTGTATTTTCAGCTGCTGATATTCAAAAGAGAGCAAATCAAAGGAGAAAAGCAGGTGCAAGAATGAATAATCTTTTTCATTGGCATATTGAGTAGATTAAGAATGGCAAGGGATTTTTCTCAGGCTACAGTCTAATCCAGGAATATACAACTTGAAATCTGACAAGTACATGAGACCCTCACCCACCCACCCAAAAAATCATGGCGCCTCTTATGTGGTGCCCAGGTCTTGAACCTGGCCTGCCAGTTTTCCAGCTGACAAGCCCAGAGTTTTAATGGCTGTGCCACCCAAAATGTGACAGAAGGGATATTTTTATTTTATTTTTTTATTTATCATTAGATTTTTATTCCACCTTTATTACTTTATAAGCAAACATACCTAACATTCCTTCCTCTTCCTATTTACTCCACAACAACAACCCTCTGAGGTAAGTTGCTCTGAAAGAGAGTGACTAGCCCAAAGACACCCAGCTGACTTTCATGCCTAAAATGGGATTAGAATTCACAGTCTCCTGCTTTCTAGCCTTAATCATTAGACCAAACTGGCTCTATTTAATTATATGTATGAGGAATAATCCTCCTCAATGTACAATATTTAATTTTTTACAGTGAGTTTTGCATCTAATCAATCATTTTTCAGGACAATTATTTGTCATGGCCCCAACTACTTTTCAGAGTGCAGTCCCTAGCAGTCCCAAAGTCACACAACTATGACCTAAACTCTTACTAGATTCATCTCATTGATTGCCTAAGTGCTGTTACGTTATTGTTGATTGTTAGCAGTTACAAAGCTTTGTGTCTTTGTCCAAGATCATCTATCCTTTAACTTGACCTTTTAGGTCTCTCAAAAGGTCATTCATTGGTGTTGTAATTGCATGACCTTGCTGCTGGTCATCCTCTTCTCTTTCTTTCCACTTTTCCCAGCATTATGAAGGGAGCTGGGTCTTCATGTCTCCAATATATGATAATTTGAGCCTCTTCATCTGTGCCTCAGTTGAGAACAATCACGGGTGGGCTGCTGGGGGTTCGCAGGGGTTCGGGAGAACCTCTAGCTAAGATTCTGTGCAGTTCGGAGCACCCCCAAATCCCACTCCTGGCTGGCCCCACCCACCCCACCCCTCCCCTCCCCTCCCCTCCCAGGAGTCCCCATGTGGCCCGTTTTGGATGCAGGTAAGTGCAGGGCATATGCAGAGGCTCGGGGAGGGCAAAAAACGGGCCTACCGGAAGTTCGGGAAGACAGGAAACAGGCCTGCTTCCGGCCTCCGGAGCCTGGGGAGGTCGTTTTCGCCCTCCCGGAAAACCCTCGAGAAAAGCCTCCGGAGCCCAGGGAGGGCAAAAACACCCCCCCACACACCGTGGTGCAGGAGGCCGACTAGGCCATGCCCAGCAACCAGGCAAAGAACCCCTTGCTAAATTTTTTGAAGCCCACCCCTGAGAACAATGCATTGATTTGTTCTACAATCCGTTCAACCATTTTCTTGTTTCAAGAGTCTTCTTCTTTCTTCTTCTCACGAGTCTTCATCAAACCAAAGGCCAAACTTATCAATATTCCTTCCATCCTACTTCTCCAGCTTTTGCATCTATAGTGTCACAGGGAAAACCAGTTTTTGCATCATTCTGATCTTGGTATTAATACATGATTGGTATGAATATTTTTGTTTTTCCAAGGCCATCATTACTACTCTACTGAGTGCTACTCTGCAGCGTATTTCTAGACTGCTGTCTGCTTGACTATTGATAGTTGTTCCCAAAAGATAGAAGCTATTTTTAGCTTGTCTATTGACAATAATATCAGTTCAACCATACAATTGAGAGTATCAGATCCATTATATCAACAGTATATTTAATTATAAATTATATAATATAATATGAATGATATAACTATGTAAATAATGTTCATTTTATGATTTAATTATTTATGCAAATGTTTACATTTAGACAATTGACAATAATATCTGTAAAGTTTCACTGAAGAAGCAAATATTTTGCAAATGTTACCCTTCAGGAAGTAGCATCAATCCAGCACTAGCATTATTTTGAATCTGTAATGCCATAGCATGGATAAAGAAAAAAAAATCCACCTAAATAGATCCCAGCAGAAACGTTATATAATAAGGAAAGTTGGAGAAATTTCATTGGGAGCTAGCAGAGGGTTTAACATGCATTTACATATATCCTGTCACGCTATTCCTTTTTGTGAAAATGAAAGAATTTATGCAAAGTGCAGTAAGGAAGAACAAACCAAAGAAATTCAATGCATGAGACAAGAGAGCCAATAATTATGCTGCTCTGTATCTTTCTATACTTGTGAAACATTCTTGCTTCTACTACATCCATATCATATTCAAACATTGCTTTAAGTCTTTCAATTAATCTTTTTGGAGATCTTATCAACTCCATCCAACCACAATTCTCTCAGTCTTCCCTATCCTATCAGTGCATTCACTCTTTCTTCAGATAGTTGTTTTGCAATTTGATTTTTTTATTAATTCTTCCTATATGACCAAACCACTTTAACATACTTCCTTTTGTACTGGTCACTCTCTTTCACATATTCCATATTCAAATATTTAATATTCCAAATTCATTGTGCACCCGTTCATACTTAACCCTATTTCTTCCTATTTTTACCACTCACTTTCTTATATGCCAAATTCTCGCTGCATACTACCTTACAGGCGTTTCTCCTGACCTTCTCTTTCTGTCCTAAAATTTGGACAGAATCACACTCTTATAAACATTTCTTTCCACAAACATGCAATCCACATGCCTATCACATACTACCCTCTATCTTTCTACCAGCATAACTTCCTCCATTGCCCCAGCTCTAGCTATTCCTCCATCATACATGTAACATATGCAATTGTTCATTCATTTCCCCTGTCAAAACCGGCAGTTCATTTAATGATGGTTCAAAGTTATGATGACTTCAGAAAAAGTGGTTTACGAGGTATACTTGCACTTTTTAATTTTATTTATTCATTAGATTTATGTGCTTTATGTCCATCTCATCTAGAGTAAGACCATCACACCATACCTGTGGTCATGTGATTGCAATTTGGGTGCTTGGCAACTAGCTTGCATTTATGATTGGTTGCAGAGTCCTGCAGTCACATGATAGCATTTTATTATGTATCTTTTTGGTAGGCTTTTTATATTTTAATAAGTTTTTTATATTTGCGGTAAGCCGCCCAGAGTCCCTAGGGAGTTGGGCGGCATAGAAAAAAAATAAAAAGAAATTTGTAAGTTTTTTTTTTTTTTTTTTTTGCTGATTTCTGGGGGGAAAAATAGCTATTGGGAAATCTGGATTCATTTAATGACCATGTGAGTCAATTACAATTACAATCAGAAAGAGCTGGAAGGGACCTTGGAGGTCTTCTAGCCCAACCTTCTGCTCAAGCAGGAGACCCTATATCATTTCAGACAAGTGACTGTTCAGTCTCTTCTTAATAAGCTCCAGTGATGAAGCATCCACAACTTCTGAAGGCAAGTCATTCCACAGGTTAATTGTTCTCAATTGTTAGGACATTTCTCCTCAATTCCAGGTTGATTTTCTCCTTGATTAGTTTCCATCCATTGTTTCTTGTCCTGTGGTGGTCCACTTAGCAACTGTGGTGATTTAGTTAATGGATGACATAATTTTTTAAAAACCAAGTCCAACTTGATTTACCACCACAATTACTTACAAGAGAAATATGTCTCCAATTGTGGTCGTAGGTTGAGTATTATCTGTGTCTTAAGTATCTTGAATATACCTGTGATATATTAATTTTCAAATCTGTACTTCTTGTTGAGTCATATCATTATCTAATATTCCTGCAAATAATACCACTTCTTGGCCAACAGCACAGCATCATGTGTTCACATCCCCAACAATGTAGTACAATATCTATTTATAACACATTAATCTTTTAATACATGAAAAGCAAGGTGACATCATACATTCTTATGTTACTTTCTAATCAGTGCTGAACCAGTAGCTAAATATTCTTTTTATTCTCATGCAAGTATCCATGATATACTTGTCTTATCACTTTTTCAGCAACCAACCTTAAATTCTATATTAATGCCAGGCATGAACTAATTCACCTGTAGTTTTTGCATTCATTTTTTGCTATCTTTTCCTTTCAACAAGGGCTCAATAACAGCAGTCTTCCAATCTTTGAGCACTGATATTCAAATGCATTGAACAACCCACACAGCCATTTCATAATCAAATCCCATGCATATTTAAACATTTTCCCAGTTATGCCAGGATCACCTGAATTCTTACAGTATTAAGTATTTGGAGTGGCCCCTGTCTATGGAACATTCTCCCTTTGGAGATTAAAAGGGCCCCTTTCACATTAGTTTTTCATAGGGCCCTAAAAACTATGTTCCTGTGCCTGGGGCACTGAATGTGTTAAGGGGCCCGTTTCCTAGCTGTATTGCCAATGGGTCAAGTATCTTGCTCCTATGTATGTTTAATCTGGATGTTTTTAGTTTCTTATTTTTATTGCTTTAAAATGTTTTAGCATTTTTTAATTGTAATATATTTTTTTTTGAATTGTAAACAACCCAGAGTCATTGACTGAGAAGGGCAGCTATAGAAATTGAGTAAATAAATGAACAAACAAACAAACAGTTTTCATCACTTTCTAAAGATGCAATATCACCCTAGTTTCATTTTCAATTCCATTCAGTCTGTTTGACCACCTTTGGTTCTCTTTGCCCATTGCCAAACTTTTTTTTTTTTTAATTTCCATCAAAGTCACTGGATTTTCTCTACTTTTTTTAATCTTAACCTTTTCTTGCCATTTTTGATTACCGTTTTTCTCTAATTTTTTTGCAGAAATCATTGCCTTATACCAGGGGTGTCAAACTCATGTCATCACATGACGTACCACAACTTTTTCCCCTTCGCTAAACTGGGTGTGGGCGTGGCCAGCATGTGATGCATCCAGCCTGTGGGCTGCAAGTTTAGCACCCCTGCCTTATATGCATTGTCTTCGTATCCATAGCTTCTTTTACGTTACCATTCAATTATTCTTCTAAGTAATTGCTATTAGCATAATTTCACAGACATCTGTAGCACTCTGTAACACAAAGTTTTTTACTCTGTTTCAAGTTGTTTTAACATTGTCTTGCTTAGTCTTTTTTTCTCTTTGTTTGTTTAGAGAGTAATCTACCTTCTAACATATTTTCATTACAGACTCACCCATTCTCATTCTCCCATTCTTCTATATCTACTCTACTGTCTTTCATGGTCCACATTTCTCCCAAGAGCTATTCATGAACTATTAAAAAATAGTCTGTCCCAAACTGGGATCTCATTAGTCTTACATTTGTCTTTATCTTTCATTCAATTCAATATTATTATGACCCATAATGATCTGAACAAATAAAACGAGATAAAAGAAAATGAAATAAATTTAAAAATCAGTATAATAGCAATCCATATTATTTTCTGCTATGGATCTCCTGCTGGAATCTTGATGCTAAATTATATGTTGCTGGAAAGATCTTATCAGCAAGCAGGAAATCAACACAGAAATATCTGATTGATCAGAGTGCTACTAAAAGAGAAGAAATAAGATGTTGGCACAATATCCTATAAAGCCACAGTATAAATATATAAAGAAAATCTGTTGTATCTTTATATGCCACAATGAGCCATAGGAAGTTTGCATTATCTGCCCTATAACAATACTGAATGGAGGGCATTGAGGCAAGCATTAGCCACTGGTAATTTGGGTGAGTCAGTGAATAAAAATAGGGAGTTCTATGATTAGTTGTTTTTGGGACCATACAAAAGCTCAAATTATACTGAAACGGTGTTTTTTTAAACAATTTTTATTAGTTTATGTTGTAACATAAAAAGAAAACACAAAAGCAAATAGTAGGAAAAATAGGGAAGGGAAAAATGAGGAAAAGAGGAGGAAAAAGAAAGAAGAGGCATTGACTTCTATTGTACCCTTTGGTGCAATAGAATAAGGCATTAACATCAACACTCAGCCTTTTACTTTTACATACATGTAATAGTTTAAACTAGCCATTTCTATAACAACAGTAAATCGGTAAAACCCAAAAACAAAGTTTCATTTTTTTCTACTTCAAGCACAAAGTCCAGAAGCGGTTTCCAGGTAGAAATATAAAGTATTTGTATTTTTTTTTCTTTGATTAAAGCAATCAAGTTAGCCATCTCTGCTAACTCCATCAATTTTTGCAGCCATTCGTCCATTGTGGGGATCAAAATGTCCTTCCATTTCTGTGTGTAGTCTTGAAGGCAGAAACTTGGTTTTCAAGTACTTGTTGGCTTTTTGCCTGAGACCAGATAAAATTATGTAAGATAATCTGCTGAAGTCACTGTTCAAAATAAACAGAACTTTTTCTAAGCAGTAGTTCATTAAACAAAATTATCTATCTTATTCAAGTTTCTCCAAATGGGCCAAACACTTTTTTATACATTTTATTCCCATCCATTCATTTATGTTTCCCTCTGGATTGCATTCATTCAGACTCTATAATATTCTATATTGTATGATGAAATACATCTATACTAGCTAGATTCTCTAATCTAGAGACAAACTTGCAAGCCAGCATCTTGTAATACTCATTTTATACCAATTTGGCTGTACCAGCACTGCTTCTACTTAGCAAGGAACTTTCTGCATAGTTTTTAACCTTGTCCTTCGTACTTCTATAGCCTCACAAATCACTTCCATTGACTTCACTTCCTTGCAGAGCCAGCATCTATACATTTGCCTCTTGGGCTTGAGGATTCATGGCCAGTTTTCCGCCGCATCTAACTCCCTTCTTGTTAGAGCAATGAGCGGTGAATTCTTTGTTCCTCTGCTCTTATGGGAGGCACTATGCTCAAAAGGAAACTTCTGAGCCAATATACTGCCATCCTCATTAAAGCAACCAGGATAGGGAGTGACTTATATTGCTCATTGAAAGAAAAAGTGGCTTCAAAACAAGATGTCCAAGAACCGAAGCTTGGGAAGTGAATCTTTTCATCACCTATGGTCAGCCATGCCTCTTGGAGTGCTATGAAATCAGAGTCAGAGTGGAACTCCACCAGGTTTTCATCTGTTACTCTGTCCTTCCAACCAATGATAACCCATGGAGGTATTTGCTTAGAACCCTTGTACTTAATAACGGTGGGGGTGATTGGGAAAATATTGGGATTTGGGGTTAAATAACATGAGCCCTTCAATGGGAGTGATTGTCCCATTTTCTTTTAGGCTATAAATACGTTTTGTTAGATGAACTGCTAAATTTGTATATGTTACCATCAACGTGTGAAATTAGGCATTTTATAGAATGTCTATGGAGATTCTTAGTCATCCAAGTCATGGTTGTCCCAAAGGTGCTTTTTTTTCAAGAGGCAACTGGACTTTCTGTTTTTTCTTTGAAGATGTTTCGCTTCTCATCCAAGAAGCTTCTTCAGTTCTGAGCTCTCAGCTCTCAGCTCTCAGCTTCAGAGCTGAAGAAGCTTCTTGGATAAGAAGCGAAATGTCTTCAAAGAAAAACCAGAAAGTCCAGTTGCCTCTTGAAAAAGCACCTTTGGGACATTTTATAGAATGCCTAGGAAATCTACATAATGCCAAAAATAGAATGTCAAAGTATGAAATGCTTAATATTTTGCCCATTTCTGAAACATTCTGTGCAATACCAAAAGGGAAAGTATAAAATATTCCTGCCAAAATGCCATTCCAGCCTTCCTTGTTGCAACAAGTAGGTCAATCCTGGTTTTTTTCTCTTGTGTATGTGTTTCTTTTTTTAGTTAGAAAATCCTGTACGTTATTTTGCATTTCTTCTTTCATTTTCATATATGTCCAAAAAAAGAGGGGGGGTTAGAGTTAGGATTATACATATCCCTAACCTTAACCCTGGTGCTGGAGAAGACTCCTGCGAGTGCCTTGGACTGCAAGGCGATCAAGCCGGTCAGTCCTAGAGGAGATCAACCCTGACTGCTCTTTAGAAGGCCAGATCCTGAAGATGAAACTCAAATACTTTGGCCACCTAATGAGAAGGAAGGACTCACTAGAGAAGAGCCTAATGCTGGGAAAGATTGAGGGCAAAAGAAGAAGGGGACGACAGAGAATGAGGTGGCTGGATGGAGTCACTGAAGCAGTAGGCGTGAGCTTAAATGGACTCCAGGGAATGGTAGAGAACAGGAAGGCCTGGAGGAACATTGTCCATGGGGTCGCAATGGGTCGGACACGACTTCATGACTAACAACAACAAACCCTAACCCTTTTCATGACTCTCTTTTCATACTTTGCCTAAATAGTTCTTGTCATTCTGAATAATGCCTAGGTATTATATACAATACCTAGGGAAAGTATATAGCAGATTAAAAGAACACAGACTTTTCATACTTTGTCTAAAAATGTCACACACATTTTATAGATTTCCTTGGCATTCCATACAATGCCAGCTTTTCACACATTGCCGGTAACATATACAAGGCACTTCAGTTAAGAATCTGTTATATTGAACAGCTTGGGGTATTATATGAAGGCGATGTATTTAATTCAACATTGATTCTTTGTATTTAGCGTGTATGTACTTTATGATTTTATTTTCATTCACTTATTTTATCCTGGAAACAGACTTTGTACTTTACTTTTATTTTCATTTGTTTGGTATGGTCATAAGACCGATCGATCAATAAACTGTTAACTATGCTAATAAGTTATGCCAACCTTTCCCAAGCTGATGTCCTTCAAGGATGTTTGAATAATAACTCTTAGGAGTGCCAGGGATGGGTTTCAAAAATGGATATGTGTATTAGAAATGTTCTTGTGTGCCTAACTCTAAAAAGCAAATAAATAAATGTCTTCTTGGGCTCCTGGAAAAATCCCCCCCACACACACACACAGACAGACACACATACATAGACAAAGAAGCATGTGGTTTATTTTATTTTACATCCAATGCCCTTTAGACTTTTCAGGCAGAGCCAAGGTCAGGTTAATAAGTGCCCCCTATTATTAGGGCAAATGCCCTGAAGGGGAAGTGATCAAGTTGGATGCTGGAGCAGAGAACACTTTGAAGACCGAAGAGCTGAACGCAGCGTAATGAAATACAATGAGGCAGAGCGGAGGGAGCCCGACCGAGTGAGAAAAAGCATCAGAGGAATCAATCGATACCTTGAGAAACCAACAACCATGCAAAGTGGAGAAGAGAGAGAGAGAGAAGGAAAGAGACAAAACTGCACTTGGAAATACAAAGAAGAAAACTTACGCAACTAGACGTAGGCTGTCAAACTGTGGCTGAAAAAGGAAAGAACCGCTGTTATCACAGGGCCTTGGAAATGAACTGATCAGTCACTCGTATCTTAAAGATATTTAGCCAATGAGCTAAAAGCTTGTGACTATGTACATTTCATTTCCCCCCCCTCCATTGTTTTTATTGAACAATGCTTAGCAAATAATATCAGGTCACTACATTAACAGAAATCCAAAAAATAGAAAATGCAAAAACAAAACAAAACCTACAATGAGAGACAGGTGCTGTACATGTACAAATTTACCATATACATCCATATGTGTTTGTGGGTGTATTACACAGTGTTTACAGAGAGAGGGGGGGAGAGAGGGAGAGAGGGGAGAGGGAGAGAGGGAGAGAGGGAGAGGGAGGGAGAGAGGAAGACAGAGGGAGAGAGGGAGAGGGAGGGAGAGAGGGAGCAATTTCTGCGGTACAAATCCACCTTCCCCTTCTTTCTGAAACTCTAAGATCAAGTTAATGTCAAATCATGATTTTCTTCATAGCTGATTTTTTTTTTGGCTTGGAACTAGTGCCTTATTTTTATTTTTTTGAAAGTTGAATGCTCAAATTAGGGGTTACTCCCCTTTGCAAATCCAGGGCTAGCATCTTGGTCCTGCTTCTACTGATGAGGACATACATGACCTAATTGCCAGCCCCTCCGTATTTCTTGGAGGCTGGAAAACTAAAGTGCAGCCTGGAAAGAATGATCTAACTCTAGTTTCAAATCAACTAATCATCATCATCATCACACTCATTATTATCCATAAAGTTAGAAAAATGATACTTTTGATTAGCTCCATCTTGCCTGTCTAGTGGACAAGTTCATCAATCCTTCAGACACACTTTTTTATTTTATTTATTTATTTATTTTATAAAATTTATATGCCGCCCAACTCCCGAAGGACTCTGGGCGGCTTACATCATAAAAAACAAAACATATAAAAACAATTTAAAAAAGAAAGGGGAAAAAAAAAACCCCAACTATATTTAAAATAAAACATTCACACAACCATGCATGGGCCAATCAGAACAACTATTGGCCCCAGGCCTGCCGGAAAAGCCAGGTCTTAAGGGCTTTACGGAAGGCCAGTAAGGTGGGGGTAGTACGGATCTCGGGGGGAAG
>QLTV01002698.1:533090-550071 GCA_003457575.1 Thermophis baileyi
AAATTTTCTCCCCCCAGAACCACAGAAGGACGATCAAGCTGGTCCTTCGGAGGTAATATCCACATCCACTCAGTCTTATCTGGGTTTAGCTTGAGTCTGTTAACTCCCATCCAGACCCTTACATCGTCCAGGCACCGGTCTATTACGTCCACCGCTTCACTGAATTGACGAGGGGTGGAAATGTACAGCTGGGTGTCATCAGCGTATTGTTGAAACCTCACCCCATGCCGTCGGATGATCTCACCCAGTGGTTTCATGTAGATGTTAAATAAACTTTTTGCATTTGTACTTTAATTTATTCATTTGGGCACAGTTTCTGATGGAAACACGGTGGTAGTGTTTTGTTCACAAGCATTAGGGTTTAGTATATTGTGTAAACGGAGTTATTCTGTTATCCCACTGCAGATTGTCTTCATTTTATTTACAATACATGTTCATATTAATTTATGTCCCGCCTTTCATTGAAGGAGCTTGCAGCATCAAGCCTCTTCTCCAATTTTTTTCCCCATCACATAGGCTGAGAGAGAGTGACAGGTTCAAAGTAATCCAGTCAGCATCACAACCATAATGGTGTGTGTCTCTGTGTGTATGTGTATGTGTGTGTGTGTGAGAGAGAGAGGGGAGGGGGAATGTATGTTATTACATTACAATGCAAATAGCATGATTTATTTACATACTTTCATCAGGTATCAGGCCAGATTTACATCAACAAATCATTGAGTATATTGATGAGTATATTGAAGAGCTGCGGTGGCGCAGTGGTTAGAATGCAGAACTGCAGGCTACCTCTGCTGACTGCCAGCTGCCTGCAATTTGGCAGATTGAATCTCACCAGGCTCAAGGTTGACTCAGCCTTCCATCCTTCCGAGGTCGGTAAAATGAGGACCCAGATTGTTGGGGGCAATAGGCTGACTCTGTAAACCGCTTAGAGAGGGCTGTAAAAGCACTGTGAAGCGGTATATAAGTCTAAGTGCTATTGCTATTGCTATATTGAGTGCCATTGAAGTTGGCTGCAGACATTGTGGCAGGGACCTCAAAATTGGTCCTCACTATCCTAACACAGACTTCACTATTATACCATACTGGTTCTCATTCATGCACTAGGACTGCATTGGATGACAATGTTTGCCCACTTCAAAAAAAATAAATAACAATGTATATTTGCTTTACAAAATGCTAGTAGGGAAAGAGATGGCACCATTGTTGTAACACCAATATGTCTGGAATCTTCATCTTAGGATTAATCTAATGAAATCGTATTATTATTCATCCTATTATTAATCTATTAATATTATTACAATATCAAGATAAGATAGTAGCCATGATGATTCATCAGCGCTATACCTGCTTTTTTAAGTGCATTACAAGAAGACCTCACTTAATAACCACAATTAGGAACAGTAATTCTGTTACTAAGCAACACTATTGTTAAGCAAGACATAACATGACCACAACAGATTTTCAATGTCATTTCCCTCACGGACATTAAGCAAGACATCACGTGACCCTGACTTGTGATTTTACTGACGGCTTCTCCATTGACTCTGCTTCTCAGAAGCTGGCTGCTAAGTATGCAAATGGTGATCACATGACTACAAGAGAAAGGAAGGAAGGAAGGAAGGAAGGAAGGAAGGAAGGAAGGAAGGAAGGAAGGAAGGAAGGAAGGAAGGAAGGAAGGAAGGAAGGAAGGAAGGAAGGAAGGAAGGAAGCTTGTGATGTGTCTGCATCACAATAACCTGATTGTGGGAACACTGCAATAGTCATAAGTGAAAGAATCAATCATAAAGTTCCTTTTTCAACACTACTGAAACTTTGAACAGTCACTAAATACGGCAGTTGTTAATTGAGGACAACCTATATATCAGAAGTGGGTTACTGCCGGTTTGGACTGGTTCTTTAGAACCGGTAGCGGGAATTTTTCCCCGCTCGCCAAACTGGCAGCGATGGCCGGCTGGACATGCTCCTGAACTGGCTCTCTCGTACACACTTTGTAAGTACACACTACAAAATCCCTAGTGCGTATACTTGGGTCTCCTGCCCAAGTCCACCCTATGCTTTGCACTAGCAATACCAGCTCATTAATTCTCTATCCCTCCCTGCCCCAGCATGGAATGCCTTCTGTTCTGCCAATCTTCTTCACATGCCCTTCACCATGTTTTGCTTTGCAAAGATTTCCTATGGATGAAAACTCTTCTGGCAGTTCTGAGCCCGGAGCTTCTTGATTTCGAATGAGTGTATTTGTGAGTATGATACTATTTGCTGACAGATAAGCAAGTCTGGGAACAGCATGGAAGTAGATTGATCATCCCAGGCACTTCATCTTTGGAGCTGATTTCTGACACTGGCTACTTTGTGAAGCCTAAAATGGGAGGAAGGATTAGTTCAAACTTGAGTAGTCTACTTTATTTCTGCTAAAAAAGCATTGGTAGCAAAAGTAGCTGATTCAAGGAAGGAATGCCGCCTGTGTCTAATTTCTATGAATATATAATCTAAGGCAGGTTTTTTCACACTTGGAAATTTAAGATGTGTGGACTTCAACTCCCAGAATTCCCCAACTAGTATACTTAAAGTTTCCAATTGTGAAAAACACTGACCTAAACTCAGAGAGTTTTGAGTTCTTGTCAAAATTAGCCCTATCTTGAATTGCTTCTCCTCCTTCACCCTAATTCCTTTAATTTATGCACAAGAATTGAATTAAAGTAAGGCACCCTGAAAGGAAGGGATGTGTTAATCCTTCCTTCCTTCCTTCCTTCCTTCCTTCCTTCCTTCCTTCCTTCCTTCCTTCCTTCCTTCCTTCCTTCCTCCCTTAATCCCTTCCTCCCTCCCTCCCTCCCTTCCTTCCTTCCTTCCTTCCTTCCTTCCTTCCTTCCTTCCTTCCAACTGGATAGCACATATATTCAAAAGAAATAACAGAACAAAAGCAGGAAATGCTCATAATGATATCTAATATTTTTGAGTCTTGGTCTGTGTGAATAATGTATAAATTATATGTTGTGATTTAATATTTGTTTGTTTGTTGTGCCAAAAATAACATCTACAGAGAACTGCTGCGAAGGGAAGTAGAGCTCTTCCTCAAACATGTAGAAAAATCAGTTCTGTTAGTTTGTTCTTCCCTTGGACTGTGTCCAACTAAGTCATTACATACAAAATTATTGTTTGACTAAGAATTGTCACCTAAGCGTTTTTGTTTTGTCTTCCCTCACTATCTTACTTTTCTTTTAGTTTACTTTCCTTTTAGTTTATAAATATGTTTTTCTTCTTTGCCTGGATAATACAAAAACTATCCTGGAAATCTTTCACTAAGAAAAGTGGCACAAACATATAATAAACCAATCAATTCCATTTTCTGCTTAATTTTTAAAGATAATCTCAGTGGCCACTGAATCCATTATTCTACCACTGAGATTAGGCTGGGTAAATGTTATCAGCATTGTTTGGGCCTTTCCCTTTGTTTTTTCTCCTCAGAAACAGAGCTTGACACAAGTCATAAACCAAAGACTTCAAGGTGTTCATTTTGCAACTGTGTTGTCTTACACATTGACAAGCTGTTTATCCTTATCCAGAAATGCTGGCAGTCAGCCTTCTGCCTTTACAGAGCCCAGGCACTATCATAGTGTTGGCCCTGTTACTCACACCCAGCCTGCTTTATTCTATCCCTCCAAGCTGGAATGGAAACAAACAACAGTTTGAGAGCAGTTACAGCAATTAAAGAGTATGTGTGGGGAAAACAGCTTCAAACAAAGTTCTAGATGTTACGCCACCTCTGTCACCCGAAAAGCAATGATAAATAATAGCATATTCAGAGCTGGAAGCAGATCATGTTAGACAGGCAAGGATTATTCCTCATCCTTTTCTTGCTAGTGTTTCAGGATAGTTTGAAAAGGAAATGCTGAAAAATTGGCATATGTTGCCATTTGCATTTTTTCCTAATGTAGATATTTCATTCTAATATGCAGAAACTACATATAAGTTTCTTTGTTAAATACTGCTTTTTAAAATCTGCATGATTTTTCTTTTTATTTTTATTTTTGTTTAGGTTTTGTTTNTTTTTTTTTTTTTTTTTTTTTTTTTTTTTTTTTTTTTTTTTTTTTTTTTTTTTTTTTTTTTTTTTGTTTTTTTTTGTTTTTTTTTGTTTTGTTTTGTTTTGTTTTGTTTTGTTTTGTTTTGTTTTGTTTTGTTTTGTTTTGTTTTGTTTTGTTTTGTTTTGTTATGTAACTTTTCCAGGTTCTTGGATGTGTTAGGTCTTTGAGGTAGTCCAGACTCACTGGAGAAGAGCCTAATGCTGGGAAAGATTGAGGGCAAAAGAAGAAGGGGACAACAGAGAATGAGGTGGCTGGATGGAGTCCCTGAAGCAGTAGGCGTGAGCTTAAATGGACTCCAGAGGATGGTAGAGAACAGGAAGGCCTGGAGGAACGTTGTCCATGGGGTCACGATGGGTCGGACATGACTTTGCAACTAATAACAACAACAATAAGACAAGAAATGCAACCAGGAGCATCGGACTATCTTTATGGTAAGGTATAGGTAAATAGAATCTTGCAAGAATGAAAGTATTTCTTCCCTACTCTCTTTTTAGACTATGGAAAACTAGGAAGGGTCCCTTCCTGAAATGCTTCCCATGTTTTCTCCCCACCTATGGATGGGGCTGCCTCTTATTATCAGACTTTTTCCTAGGCTGCAAGGTCATTCCTACATTTCATAAGAACATGTCATCTGCCATGTTCACCCTAACCCTAACCCTAACCCTAACCCTAACCCTGACTTCGAATTAGGGTTATCAATATCCAGCCATTACTGGAACTGATAGAACTCATTGCATTGGTAGGGATGGTTCTAAAAGGAGATTAACCAAATTCATGCTAGAGAATCCATCTATCAATGCCTGAAAGATTCATAGGACCATGTTGGACAAATAGGCCAGTGATTTGTCTTAATGTAGGAATGTTTTTTCCCCCTACCCCCTTATGCAGAAGCCTTAGTTTACTCTCTCAACACAGTTGCTGCCCATCTTTGAACTGGAAATTCTCCTGCATGGGGGAACTGTGTAGGCACTTTTCTAGTGGCTCCTACATTTGCCCTCACTACTTGTAACATGCTGCCTCATTTTATTAATCTGTTGTCTACATGCAAGAAATACAATATTATTGTAGACCTTCATTACTATCTCCTAGTGAGACGCTACCTTGACAAGATTGTGGGACTGATAATATTTTCCCCCTTTCTAGTTTCTACCTCTATTCTAATTCTTAATAGAACAAATCTTATATTAGGAAGTATTCATATTCCTATACAATATTTTAAAATTAATATGTAGATGTAAAGATTAAAAGTTGAAAGATGATTTTACTGCGTATACTTATATAATATTAATATTGTTATTAGTATTGTATATTGAAATATTGAATAATTAAATGATGAAGGATTATATACATGGTGGAGCAAATACTAACATGTTAATAACTTTAATTTTTAATATTTATAATATTATAATTATGTGAGTATGATTAATGTAACTAATATTATCAATATTACTACTATTATTATGTATCAAAACTAACAATACCAGATGCCACACTGTTCATGTATTTAATACTTATGTGTGTGTGTGTGTGTGTGTGTGTGTGTGTGTGTGTGTGTATTTGTTTTTTTTTGTTTTTTTGGGTGTTTGTATGTATGTCTGTGTTTGTTCGTGTTTTCTCCCGCGTGCAGTTGGAGATGTCGAAACGTTGCAATGACATCTCCAACTTCACGCGGGAGAAAACCCGAATAACCACAGACCTACATATATATATATATATGATTGTGGGACTGATGAGGGGGATAAGAGCTATGCCAGTTTCAGACACACTGGACAGTTCTCATCAGAGAAGCTAACTGAAGAGCGCCTCTTCCATAAACAATTTGGTGAGATGTAATTTACAGAAATCCATACCAGATCAGTTATCACCAAGGTCAACAAGGACTCTACTAGGTGTTAGAGTTCCAGGATATCAAATGAGCTACAGAACTCAGGTCTGTTGGTTGAGCAAACAGGGTCAGCAGCTGCAGGACTACTGGAAGAAAAGTTGTTTACCGATTGCAAATATACAAAGCTGAAAACAAAGAAATAATAATATGTTATTACAAAATATTCACAGAAGTAGAATTGGAAGAACAGCAATGGTCAAAGCCCTGAGAGAAGTAGTGCATACTGTAGAGGCAAATCAGAGGTAGCCAGCAGAAAAGGAAGACAGCATAGCTATTGAATTATGGGGTCTTTGATGATCTCTGAGCTTGGTTGTTTTCTTGCAGATGTTTCATTACCAAACTAGGCAACATCATCAGTGCTAGACAGCTATTGAATTGTTTACATTCCCAAACAGACACCCTTTCCTCTACCTTCTACCCAGGAAAAATAAAGCCCTCTAACTAAAAAAAAAAAAAGAGGAATTGAAACAAAGAATAAACTGAGCAGCTAGAACAGCACAAAAAGAATAGAATAAGGTTAAAAGGTAAAGGTAAAGGTTCCCCTCGCACATATGTGCTAGTCGTTCCCGACTCTAGGGAATAAGGTTACCTGCATTGAAATTTATTACCAAAAAAAAAATGCATTAAAATTTATAACCAAAAAAAAAAAAAAAACCAGCACAAGAATTAACAGATGCCAATACTGTAATATATACAGTATAGGCTCAGAGTCGAACTCTATGTTCTTGGTGCTCCCTGATCTTGATTGTTTGTTTGAAGATGTTTCATTATCTAACTAGGTAACATCTTCAGTGCACACAACCAGGTTCAGAGAGCCCTAAGATCTCCACATTATGTTCCAGTCATATTAGATTCCACAGGAAAACATGACTGAAAAATATCTGGCTAGAAATCCAGGAAAAGCAACAAATTAATGAAAAGCCACAGGCATGCATTCCTAAGCCTGTTATTCCAAAATGACAAAACATACGTGAGGACCTAATGATATAATTTCCATCCTTTCCTATTTGCATCACAATCAATCCAAAGAGCAGAGTTTGCATTGCAACATGGTAACAATATTTTGTCATCTACCACTGCCCTCTTCCCGTGATTTTCTGTGCATTCTGTAGCACTCTATAGGTGGAATGACAATCAGTTTCAAGTGAAGATTGTATCAGCATCCCCTTACTGGCAAAATGTTCTAAAAAGGCTCATTGTTATTGTGAGAATCTTTACTACCCAAAATCTAGCACTGTATAGCACTTCAGATACAGATACAGATTAACAGAGTTGGAAGGAACCTTGTAGGTCATCTAGTCCAACCCCCTGCTCAAGCAGGAGACCTTATACCATTTCTGACAAATGGCAGTGCAGTCTCTTCTTCCAGTGATGAAGCTCCCACAACTTCCGAAGGCAAGCTGTTCCATTGGTTGATTGTTCTCACTGTCAGAAAATTTCTCCTTATTTCCAGGTTGAATCTCTCCTTGTTCAGTTTCCATCCGTTATTCCTTGTCAGGTGCTTTGGAAAATAACTTGACCCCATCCTCTCTGTGGCAGCCCCTCAAATATTGGAACACTGCTATCATGTCTCCCCTGGTCCTTCTCTTCACTAGACTAGCCATGCCCAGTTCCTGCAACCGTTCATCGTATGTTTTAGCCTCCAGTCCCTTAATCATCTTATATGCCAGACAATGGAGATTTTCTTAAAACTGTGGAACTGATGGCTGAACATAATGCTGTACTTCAGAGGCATCTAAGACATCTAACCACATGCTACCTTGGAAAAACAATTCTAAATTAGGTTGTGCAGTTAAGGGCAAAAAAAGTCAACCAGGACTGGGCAGATCTGAAGCCAGCAAGATAATAGTCTGTTATTCTGGACTGCACACCTAATTAGCCATATGGAACAAATAACTGTAATGGTGTATTGTGTTGCCAAGAAAGCTATTGAAAATGTCTCTGCCATGGTGACTGTCAGAGAGCCTTTTCTAAACTTTATTAATGTTGATGATACTATAGAAACTGGCTTGACAAATGGACTTCTTAAAAAGCTTGAAGATACAGGAATTGCAGTAGCTGACACGAGAGGTCAGAGCTACAACACTAGTGCCAACATTAAAGGAAGGAGGAGAAGAATACAAAACAGATCCAAGGGTTAAAACCTTAAGTATTGGGGGCTTTTTGATTGGGAGGAGGAGATATCCTTTTGTCCCATATAATTCTCTTATTCATTGATTTTGGTGGCCAGTGATGCTGTAGCAGTTTCTAGTGAGCCTGTGGATTTTTTAAAAAAATGTAATTCAAAGCAGTTTTGCTCTGCACCAATTCATCAACAACAAATTCTGAAGGATCATGTGGGGGCACCCTCACTAATACGGAAACCACTAAATAACATACTGATGGGAAAGTTAAGTTGAGGTGAGGAAGCCTGTCAAACACCAAAGTGAGAAGACAGGGGATACTATAATTCCCATTGTAGTCCATGGACAGGAACTCTATATGAGAGAAGTAACAGAAAGAAATGGAATCACTAGCAACATGCATAACTTCCAATTTCTATATGGCTTAGTGTTGTAGCGTGGCCTTTGATTTGAAATGAATATGATAAGAATGAATAGAATAGAATAGAATAGAATAGAATAGAATAGAAGAATAGAATAGAATAGAGAATAGAATAGAATAGAATAGAATAGAATAGAATAGAATAGAATAGAATAGAATAGAATAACAGAGTTGGAAGGGACCTTGGAGGTCTTCTAGTCCAACCCCCTGCTTAGGCAGGAAACCCTACTCCACTTCAGACATATGGTTATCCAACATCTTCTTTAAAACTTCCAGTGTTGGAGCATTCACAACTTCTGGAGGCAAGCTGTTCCACTGATTAATTGTTCTAACTGTCAGGAAATTTCTCCTTAGTTCTAAGTTGCTTCTCTCCTTGATTAGTTTCCACCCATTGCTTCTTGTCCTACCCTCAGGTGCTTTGGAGAAATTCCAAGAGATAGTTGGATGTAATGGAATGTGCACCTAGAGAAACAGTGGAGGGGGATGAGTTTTGGCAATACAGAATTTTCCCAGGGAGAGGCCAGATTAAGAGACTGCATAGTTTTGAATTGGAGGGGGGAGAGGAAGAGGTTCAGAACAGTCACACCATAGAATCCCTCAGGATATCTCTAGCAATAGTAATAGTGCTTAGATGTAAATACCACTCCATGGTGCTTTACAATACTTTCTGAGTGGTTTACAATGTCAGCAAATCACCCCCAACAATCTGGGTCCTCCTTTTACCAACCTTAGAAGGATGGAAGGCAGAGGTGGGTTCCTCCCGGTTCAGACCGGTTCTTTAGAACCGGTAGTAACTTGGTGGCCTGGGTTGCTAGAACTGGCAGCGACCCAGGCCTGCCACGCCCCCGAACTGGTTCTTTTTTCCATCTTGTTTTTTGCTTCTGCGCATGCGCAGAAGCTTTTTTTAAGCACTGCGCATGCACGAAGTGCACTGTGCATGTGCAAAGCATGCGCACGCCCGCAAAGCGCACGCGCACCCACGTGGTGCAGCACTGAGCGAACTGGCAGCGAAGAAAAGAAGAACCCACCCCTGATGGAAGGCTGAGTCAACCTGGATGTATATGGAGATTCTTAGTCATCCAAGACATGGTTATCCCAAAGGTGCTTTTTCAAGAGGCAACTGGACTTTCTGGTTTTTCTTTGAAGACATTTCACTTCTCATTGAAAAAGCTTCTTCAGCTCTGCCTGGATGGTGCAGAATGGAAAGATTTATATTCTTTGCAGGCAGCTGGTCATTTGCATTCTTTCAGAGAGTCATTGAATGCAAATGACCAGCTGTCTGTGGGGAATATAAACCCTTCCATTCCCCACCATCCAGGCAGAGCTGAAGAAGCTTCTTGGATGAGAAGCAAAACGTCTTCAAAGAAAAAACAAAAAAATCCTGTTCCCTTTTGAAAAAGCACTTTTGGAAGTCAACCTTGAGCTGGTCAGGTTCAAACTCCTGGCAGTGGGGAAGAATTAGCCTGCAATACTGCCTTCTAACCACTGTGTCACCACAATAAGTTAAAAAGTGATAGCTTTAGTTTGACAAGATTCTGTCCATTTGGTGTAAGCAGATAAAGGACTGGACTCGATTGGATCTCTGTGTGTCATCTTTAGGCTAGGGCCTGACACTGGAGCACTGAAACAATTGGACAAAGCAAGTACAATATGCTTCATCAACAAAGCAGATGAAGAACCAGAAAATGTTCTGAATAATACACAAAAGTTGGCAGAAGAATTTCACCCTGAAGCTTTGTCCCACCCATTTCAATATACAAGAGTCTCTCTTACAAGGCACAGGATAATCCCATAAGAGAATTCAAACAACCATTCAAAATTAAATTCTTTAATCAAATGCTATAATTACAGATGCTATCAGACTCTAAAACAGAGTCAGTTAAGGACTGCACCATTACTGCATCACAATAATATGTTTGTGATATTCTATCCTCAATATACACAAGGAAGACCTAACAATAATGTGGGACACTAGAACAAGTTTATCACACAACAATCTGTTTGATCTGACTAATCATTTAAATGCCTTTTCAATATACATTTCAGCAGGATTTATTTTTTAAAAAAACCTGTTCTTGACTATACAAAAAATGTCCTTCCTTTTTCCGAATGTTACTCTGCTCATCATTCTGACACTTCATGTAATATTTGTTGGTGTTGGTTTTTTAGTCAACAAAATAACTTTATCTGCATACAGAAGTACACACTCATTCACTTTTCTGACAAATATACCAGTGGTGGGTTGCAACCGGTTCGGACCGGTTCGCGCGAGCCAGTGGTGGAAATTTGGCCCTGTTCGCCAAACCGGTAGTGATGGCTGGCTTGCCATGCCCCCGAACTAGTTTCCTGGTCGCCGCTGCTTGAAAGCGGCTGGCAACGAACCCTCTGCGCATGCACAAAGGCTTCTGCGCATGCGCAGAGGGTCAGTACCCGGATGTGATGTGCGTGCGCACCCAAGTGTAGCGAGCGTGCACGTGCAAAGCGCGCACTTCCGACGCGACGTGCGCACTTCCGAACCGGTAGGGAAGGTAAGAGAAACCCACCCCTGAAATATACCTTTAATGTCACCATAGCAATAGCACTTAGACTTATATACCGCTTTACAGTGCTTTACAGCCCTCTCTAAGCGGTTCACAGAGTCAGCATATTGCCCCCAACAATCTGGGTCCTCATTTTACCCACCTCGGAAAGATGGAAGTCTGAGTCAACCTTGAGCTGGTGAGATTTGAACCGCTGAACTGCAGCTAGCAGTCAGCTGAAGTAGCCTGCAGTACTGCACTCTAACCACTGCGCCACCTCGGCTCTTACCATAGGTATTCTTTACATATTCTCTCAATGATGTTTAAACAACCAAGGCTTATAAAGTTTATTGCTTTATCTGATTAGACAAACTATGGTTAGCATTAATTAAAATTAACCAAAAATCACAGAAGAGAAGAGTACCAGCATTGAAACTTATTCAAGTAATAGTTTTCTTCCAAATGCAGCCACTGAGTTCAGTCTTCAGCACCACTTTTAAATAAGAAGTGCTTATGAATTTCATCTTTGTCTCCAAGCGAAAACTAAATTGATCCCTGTTCTGTTTTCTATTTTTCCAAAGTAAAATGAATCAGATTGGTTCATCAAAAAAAAAAAAAAAATCTAAATGATAATGCTTGAAAAGTATTTTTGAAACATAGTGATATCCACTCTTTCTTTTCATGTTAATCTCCTCTGAAAATCAGAGAAGGGTCCAAGTGCAAATAAAATGCCTATATCTCAACCTAATTACAATATTTTGTTTCAAAATCATATTGTCGCAGCTTTATTAGCTCTTATGGAGGGCTTTCCACTCTCTTCTATCTCTCCAGTATCATAAAATGTTCTTGGAAGTTTTTTCACTTTAATTTTTAAATTTCATGAAAATAACATTGCAGCCTTTGACTGCTTACATCATTGGATCTAAGAAAAATGAATGCCTGCATTAGTCATTTGTATCTAGAATTGCTTGCTTTAGCTTTGAAATGTTATTTCCATTTAAGAGAACAGCACGCAACTGATATTCTAGGCAAAATTAAAAAATGAATGGAAATTGGAAATGCCAATGGAGGTCTTGAAGAAACAAGAGAATTGATCCTCTACATATTTCTAAGAAACTATCATATTTCTAAGGAACTGATAGCAAAACTCATTTGCTGAATTATACCAACATCATTCTCTGTAAAATATTGTAGCTGAAGAATGGAGTAGTTTAAAATAGCAATAACGTTGCAACAATATTATTGCAACAACAATATTGTTGCAACAACAATATTGTCAGCAACAAACTTATGCTGTCAGTCAAAATTACAAAGGAATAATCTCGAGATTCTGAAATCTCTATTTAGTTGTATCTCAAAATGTTACCGTACCCATTGATTTAATTCTTGTTGGAAAGTGCCTTCTACTATTGCTACAATATGTATGTATTTCTATGATGTTTTCCCCAGATCATCATTACTATTAACAGTGACCTCCATTTTTCTTTGTTTTAATCTCAGTGCTCAACCTCATAAATTTGCACATTGCAAAGAAAGAAAGAAGGAAGAAGAAAGAAGAAAGAAGAAAGAAAGAAAGAAAGAAAGAAAGAAAGAAAGAAAGGGAAAGAAAGAGAGAGAGAGAGAGAGAGAGAGAGAGAGAAAGAAAGAAAGAAAAAGAAAAAAAGAGAGAAAGAGAAAGAGAGAGAGAAAGAAAGAAAGAAAGAAAGAAAGAAAGAAAGAAAGAAAGAAAGAAAGAAAGAAAGAAAGAAAGAAAGGGAAAGAAAGAGAGAGAGAGAAAGAGAAAGAAAGAAAGAAAGAAAGAATGAAAGAAAGAAAGAAAGAAAGAAAGAAAGAAAGAAAGGAAAGAAAGCTAAAAGTTTTAGAATATTTATCTATCTTTGAGCTGTTGGAATTCTACGAAGTGTAGTCCCAACCCATTTGAAGAACATCACTGAGAAACTGATTTAGCACAATGCACTGTTAATCAAGCTCTTATTGTTAATAGAACAACTTCACAAAGGAATGAAAAAGTATTAAGGCAAGCTTGTTTATTCAAAGACCATCCAAGCTGAATGAAACCCAGGAAACCGATGAATTTTTGATGGAAATGGACGTTTCTTTTTTTTAGTTTCCAGGAGCTTACCTTGGTCGTTGACATAACTTTGATAGCTCCCAAGTTAGGTAGATTGAAATAAATGGACTGTATTTATGATTATGTAACAGAGTAACAGAGTAACAGAGTAACAGAGTAACAGAGTTGGAAGGGACCTTGTATTTGATTAATAAAAAATTTGGGACCAAGGGAAAATGTATTCATTTTGCATTTTAATACAAACTAATACAATTAATGTTTCCCTCCTAAATTCCAAACCAGAACATTTTAACCATTACTAGTCCAGAATTTTGCAGTGTAATTTCAATTTAAAAAAACCTACATTGTAAAAATTGTGCACAACAATGCATATATTAAAAGAGAGTATATATTGGGGGGAAAACACATTATGGAAAACTGCCTGGAAAAAAATATTTTCATAAGATAAATGAGAGTAGAAATGGTTGTAAAAAAGGAATGTTCTGCATTTTATTACTATTCTATTGTCTCCTTTTCTTCAAGACTGCTAGGAGGTATATAAGATATTCTTCAGGTTATGATAAATACCGTCATCTTAGCCAGGACTAAGTTACAGTCCATCCCTGATCCTCAGCATCAAACCAACATGTCTATATCATCTGAATTACCTTTTTTTAAAAAAATGTTATTGGTGTACTGATGTAGTGTGTGTCAGGGTTCCAAATAGCATCCAAAATTAAATCAGAGTCCAAGGCAAAGTATTCCTCAAAGTTCCAATTTATTAACAGAGCCATGTTGGCACATCTGGGAGAAACCTGAATCTGAAGTCCCCCAGGTTTCTCCACCCAGTTGAAAGTTCAAGCCCTTGTCCCCACACCCCCAAGTCCATCACCAATCTTCAACTGCCAACTTGGCAGCATCCACCCATCTCCTTCCATGCAGGAGTGCGAAGACAAAGGATGACCTTGACTATCTAGAAAGAATTTGTTATGGCTACATACAGACAGCCCTCATGCAATTCCCCCTCCCAAATTCCCACAGCAAAGAATACATATTAAAATAGTATAAAGTGTGGCAGGCCAAAGACACCAACTAAAAATGGCTTCGGCCTGACAGTGTTTTAGTGTTATTAATGTCCTGCTGCATATCTAGATGATCTAATAGTGTTTTTCAACTTTGGCCACTTTAAGACCTGTGGATTTCAATTCCCAGAATTCCCTAGCCAGCATAGCAGGTTGGGGAATTCTGGGAGTTGAAGTCAGAGGTGGTATTCTGCCAGTTCGGACCGGTTTGGGCAAACCGGTAGCAGCGATCTGCAGGTGGGCCCGCTCACCCGCCCTGGCTCTATGTCGTCCTATTTCTGCATGTTTTGAAGCCACGCGCATGCATGCAAGCCACACACATGCGTGCAAGCCGCACACATGTGCAAGACGCATGCGCAGAAGGTCGTTCACATTTGCGAACCGGTAGGGAAGGTAAGTGAATGCCACCTCTGGTTGAAGTCCACAGGTCTTAAAGTGACCAAGGTTGAGAAACACTGATCTAAGATGTTGGAGGAAGAATAGAATCATGTGGACCTGAATTGTATCAATGCTACAAAACCATCATAGACCCTGGAATTGCCTTTGAAATAGAACCACTGAGGAAGAGTTTTTGAGACCACTGAATAGCATTATATTATACTATTATACTGAATAGCATTATATTATAAGAGTATTGCATGATTATTTCTTCAGGCACTGGTGACAACTGTTGCGTTGTTTAGTTCATCTGTAATGAATGTTTAATTCTAAGGCTTATTCTCAGCCTTGCATCTTTAACAGAGATAGAATCCCACTGAGTACCATTTAAACCCAGATGGCATGAGTAGCATGGATGTGGAACTCCAATATATGTTTTCCTACTTAAAACCAGTCTGGTCATTGACTGGTGGGTCCTTCTGGAGCAGGACAATCGCCCTCAACATGGAAGCATTCCAATTTATAAGGCACCAAATTCTCCAAAGCAATGTGGATCCTCTCACATTTTATCACAGTCGCTTATACAATGCTCCTTTGTGGGCATTTATTTATACTATACCAGGATGTAGTACCTTAGTTCATGGTTTGCAGGGTACAATTTATGTATTTCACATTCTCTTCAGCCAACAGAGCAGCAGAGCGTGAATTATCCAAGGACAAGAAACGAAGGACAAGAATTTGTTCAGTAAATTACATGCGATTGGTTCTGCATCCCACAAGGGAGCCATCATGGCAGATATATGCAACTTTTTCCTCCTCCTGTGCTCCCTGATGATTTGATCCTGAGTTAAAAAAGACTTTGGCTCTATCGAAGAAAAAAACATATTTGGTTCTTTTAAAATGGAATGAGCAACTTGTTACAAGTGGCCTTCCAGGGCAGATAACTATTGTTCTCCACAAAGAGATCCCTTAACTCACATCGTATATCCAGGTTTCCTTAACGTGGAACTTTTACAGCTAATGAAAGGCAGTTGGCTTTTGCTGTGCTGAAAGTAAACAAGAACAAGAACATTTTTTTTTAAAAAAAAAGTTATTTTACAGAGCTAAAGAAAGATCCCTCAACAAGATTCTGGTCTTTCTAAAGCCTGGATTCAGCAATTTTATGAAGGGTGGGGGGCAGACAATAGGAGTGGGGGGAGGAGAGAGATCTAAGAGAGATGTATGTGGATTTAGGCCACTGTTTTTCAAACTTGGCAACTTTAAGATGTATGGACTTCAGCTCCCAGAATTCCCCAACCAGCATGCTGACATCTTAAGATTGTCTATGTAGGAAATGACCAGGCTGAGCCCAAGGAGGGGTCAAATGCATCATGAGTCTTGAGTCTCTTTGTGCCCATATCTAAGTCCAGCCCATCTTGAATTCCACTGACTCTTATCTACCGCCAATTTGCTTTGACTGTTAGTAATTCAGATTCTTGTAGAGACCTTAAGCTTGCAATAAACCTTTATATTCATTTGAACTTATTAGATTTCCTGATTTCTCACACTTGACGGTCTAATTTGACAAATGCTGGTTTAGGGCTACATATTGAAGTGGCATAGAAGGGGACTGAAGAAGCCAAGATTGGGAACCAAGAGCCTGAAAGCAAGCCACCATTTATTAAAACAAAGTTTGTAGATTTCTTCCACATCCAAGGCTGAGAGAAATGAATGCAAGAAGTGTGTCAAGGCAGGACGATACTACTAGCTGGGACTGTTGTTGTTTTGGTATTCCACCTTTGGTATTTCAACCTAATCAACTGATCATGCAGTTAAGAGTAAAATGTAAAATAACCATTCATGATAAAGCACAACATATTCAGACCTATGGGACAGAATAGAAAATGGCATAATAGCAGCTCAGATTTAAAAGCCCATTTAAAAAGGAAGTCTTTGGGGCTTTCTGTAACGCCAACAGCAAGCCTTATCTCAGAAGCAGCTTTTTCTACAGTCAGAGCAAACAAAGCAAGCTCATATCATTTTTGTCAGAAAATTACTGTGGGAATTTCAATTTTTGTGTACACCCAGCAGGGGTGGGCTGCTATGGGTTCACTCGGGTTCAGGAGAACCTGTAGCTAATGTTATGGCTGGTTCAGAGAACCTCCAAATCCCACCTCTGGCTGGCCCCTCCCCTCCCCTCCCACCCCACCCCACCCCCAAGGACTGGCTGACCCCACCCACCCCACCCCGCCCCTCCCAGGAGTCTCCATGTGGCCCATTTTGGATGTGAGGTAAGTGCAGGGCCCGTGCGGAGGCTCAGAGAGGGGGGGAAACGGGCCTCCAGGAAGCTCCGGAGGGCCTCTGGAGCCCGGGGGAGGCAGTTTTTGCCCTCCCAGAGGCTCGAGGAAGGCCTCCGGAGCTTGGGGAAGGCGAAAACGCCCCCCCCCCCCCCCCGTGGGGCA
>QLTV01002698.1:564436-588757 GCA_003457575.1 Thermophis baileyi
AAAGGGAAAAATACTGTGCTTAGTGACCAGTTGGGATTTTCTAAAGTCAGAATGAGGTTTATGAGCTAACTAGCTCTGTGAAGGCAACAATTGGCACAATGATGGCAGGACTTAATCAAAGAAGAAAATTTAGTATAACCATTCAAGAATAGGATTCATTATTTACTTATTTAGAAATAGAAATATAAATAACAGAGTTGGAAGGGACCTTGGCAGAGGTGGGTTCCTCCTGGTTCACACTGGTTCTATAGAACCGGTAGCAAACCGCTGGTGGCGTCACGGAGCCGGTTCTGTCAGTGCCAGTCCGTGGATGACACCATTTTTTTTTGGAATTTTTTTTTCTTCTGCGCATGTGCAGAAGCCAAGTCCCCGGCACTGCGCATGCGCCGCCATCTTGTTTTTGGCTTTTTTTGTGGGGGATTTTTTTGCGAATTTTCATCACTGCCCAATGCGTGCACACGGGAGGAAGCGAACCGGCAGTGAGGTAAGTTAGAACCCACCCCTGCACCTTGGAGATCTTCTAGTCCAACCACCTGCTTAGGCAGGAAACGCTACACCACTTCAGACAAATGGTTATCCAACATCTTCTTAAAAACATCCAGTGTTGGAGCATTTACAACTTCTGGATGCAAGTTGTTCCACTGATTAATGGTGATCAAAGTGACTCTCAGCTGCTTATGTAGAAAAATACAACATAAAATGTATCTAATACAAGCAAAAATAATAGCACTACAACAATACAAAGAAGACAATATAAAAAGAAGGCAATTCCCAGTCCAATCCTCTCAGGGGAAGGCTCACCAAAATGACTTAATCTTCAAGAGTTTCCAAAATGTGATAAAATCAGATGTGACTCACTTAACAACTGCCTTACTTAGCAACAGAAATTCTGGTCCCAAAGGGGGTTGCAAGTTGAGGACTAGGTGTATTATGCCTAGCATGGTCACAAAAGAGTGATTTTAAGATCCTTTCTCACGCTTTTTACTTTCCCAGGGCTCAAATATCTTTTTTGTAAGAGCTCAGGTTCCCCCCCCCTTCTCTGAGTTAACCTGTAGCTTTTTCTGGAGCTGAGGATTTCACTGTAAAGTAGGTTAGGCGGTTCGGGCACTATCTTAGCAAAAGCAGTAGCACTTAGACTTCTTTACCACCCCACCGTGCTTTACAACACTTTCTAAGTGGTTTACAAATGTCAACAAATTGCCCCCAACAATCTGGGTCCTCATTTTACTGACCTCAGAAGGATGGAAGGCTGAGTCAACCTAGAGCCCTATGAGGATCGAACTCCAGACTGTGGGCAGACTTTGCCTGCAATACTGCATTCTTATTACTGTGGAACCGGGGCTCTTAAGACCTAGCCCTGCTGATTGCAGACTCTTAAGCAAATGAAACTCATCTGCATGGTGGTTTTTTTTGAATTATTATTTCTGTGCAGAAACCATGCATTTTCATTTCTTTGCAGAAGCCATGCAACACCACCTCTTGCCGTTGTCAGAAGGGAGATGCAAATGAAAGACTCTGCAGCCCTCCAAATACTCCTCTTGAATATTTTTTGGCAGGCCTTGGTTATCGTGAAAAGAAAGGGCCTTATTGTGACTCTTCTGGTGGGAATTCTGCTTCAATGGAGCACCGAATTCATCCAAGCACACAACTGAGAGAGAAATTTGTAGCTGTGAGAAACATGGGTTGGATGCCATTGAGTGCACAGGGAGACACTTTGAAGTGGATCCTACTTTCAATTAATGAGGAAACCTGGGGCTAGAAAGAGATTTTGGCAGAGTTTTAAACTTTTTTTCCCCTTTGTTTTGGCCTTGAAATCAAAAGGGGGAAAAAACGAAGGGAAAAAAAAGCAAAGAATCCACTTCAGTCATGTATTATGATTGCTTTGCTTTGCTGTGCTGCTAACGTGCACATTTCAACATTTTGTAATGTATAAAACTTAAAAGAAAAACAACCTAGATTTTCATCCAAGGGGACATCATCTCTCCTCCTTTAAAGTGAGATGGAACTGCCAAAGGTATTTGGACGTTTGGAGAAAAAAAAGACAGTTATTTGAAGTAGGTAGGAGAGCTAGTTTGGTGTAGTGGTGAAGGTATTAGGTTAGAAACTGGGAGACTGTGAATTCTAGTCCTACCTTAAGCTCAAAGCTAACTGGGTGATCTTGGGTCTCTCTCTCTCTCTCTCTCTCTCTCTCTCTCTCTCTCTCTCTCTCTCTCTCTCTGTCTCTGTCTCTGTCTCTGTCTCTGTCTCTCTCTCTCTCTCTCTCTCCCTCCCTCCCCTCCTCCTCCCCCTCTCTCCCCCTCCCTCCTTCTCTCTCCCCCCATTCCCCTCCCCCCCCCCCCCCCTCTCCCTCCCTCCCTCCCTCCCTCCCTCTCTCTCTCTCCCTCTCTCTCTCTCTCCCTCTCACTCTCTCTGTTATAGGAAGGAGGCAATGGCAAACCACTTCCAAAAATTTTTGCCAAGAATACTGCTGGGACATGTCCAGGTAATTGCCAAGAGTAAATACTGACTAAAAAGCGGGGGGGAGGGAGAGGTATGTAGCTACCTTATATCAAGACATAAGAGGATAGAAGTGATTACCCAGCCTCAAAGTTTGAGAGCCACTTTGTTTGTTTAGTTTGTTGTCAAAGTTCATTAGCCTACTGATCAAATTGGGTGACTTTTAGAAAAGTCTCTGGAGGCTACATCCAAGACTTTGGAGGGCCTTCATTTGGGCTCTCAAACTAGGAGCTTCCATACTACAGACAACTGACATAATTTAATGTCCAGGAAATTAAAAGCAAGATCCAAGGAGAAGAGCAAAAGGGCACTTTAATTTTCCTTGCCAACAAGGCACAGTCCAACAGCTGCTGCCCTACTCTCGGCTGGTAATTGGCCATTACCAGCATAAAACAAGCCAGCTAAGCTTAGCTGGCCTGTTTTTTTGCAAGCTAGCAAAGAACAAAATATGCTTTTGTGGCATTTCATCACCCATAGTAATGTCACTGTGTAGCTTCCCCCTCTGGCAGTGTTACAATGAAGGCACATAATGAAGTTGTATTACTGTAAGGTCTGGAAGACTAATGCCACATTAAAGAGGTATTAAAATACAGAATAACAGAGTTGGAAGTAACCTTGGAGATCTTCTAGTCTAACCCTCTGCTCAGATAAGAGACCCTAGAACATCCTGGACAAATGGCTGTTCCATCTCTTCTTTAAAACTTCCAGTGATGGAGCATCCCACAACCTCCAGAGGCAAGCCATTCCACTGATTAATTGTTCTCATTGTCAGGAAATTACAAAATGAACAATTTAGAAACATATAATGGCAACTAAGAACAAACCTTGTCTCTGTTTGTTGCAGACATGCTGTCCCAATAATGTCATTTCACCTTCTGGGAAGGTGCCACTTGAAAGTGCAAGGAGTCATTTCAAAAGGAGTGCTTTTACATACTGGTTCCTAAATAGTCAACTATTTAATGGGCCAGACTGACTATCCTAGAAAGCCAGATTAGGTCCATGAGTTAAAGATTCCTCATTTTTCTTCCATATATTTTCTTACCCTGTTAAATTGATGAAGTTCATTTCCAGGAAGACATCCATCAGTTCATTGACCACCAACTCTTGGGAGTTCTGAGAGACAATTTTATTGAATGGTAGAAATTTCATGCTGTTAGTTATATTGTTGGCATGAGCCATGGCTATATGTTAGCATGAGCTGCGGTGGCGCAGTGGTTAGAATGCAGTACTGCAGGCTACTTCTGCTGACTGCTGGCTGCCTGCAATTTTGCAGTTCGAATCTCACCAGGCTCGGGGTTGACTCAGCCTTCCATCCTTCCGAGGTGGGTAAAATGAGGACCCAGATTGTTGGGGGCAATATGCTGACTCTGTAAACCGCTTAGAGAGGGCTGTAAAGCACTGTGAAGCGGTGTATAAGTCTAAGTGCTATTGCTATTGCTATTGGAAGAATGTTGTAGAATATCCAGCAAGCATATTTGCGATTTAAAAAAATATGACTAGCTGTTTAGAAAGAGTTTAAAACCTTGAAAATTGAGAAAGACATAAGTTTGGACACAAGAATCACAAACCAAGTGTAGGCTTTTTATCAGTGTGGAAAATCACCCAAAGTGGGAAAGGGTTCAACATACAAGAAACCAATCCATCTTTTTAGCTCAGGTGTCCTCTTACTTGCACTAACAGAACCATCAAATAATGCCTTTTGCCCATGAATAATTTTAGCACCTCTTGTGTTAAATTATCCACTGTGGCTTCCATGCTCCTTTGCATCGTTTTCAAACAGATATGAAATGCAAGACAGACTTTTTTCTTTCTTTTTTTTTTAAATGCAACACTCCTGACCCTAACCCCCTACCAATTTTTTCTTTTGTAAGATTCTCTTAGCACCTTTTCTGTCTGAGTGCCAGATAAGGGTGCATTAAAAATTGATGACTTGTGGTATTCAGTGGTAGGCTGATAGTTATAATGGCATTTTACTCAGTTGGGAGTTGGGCGGCATAGAAATGCAAATAAAAGTAAAGTAAAGTAAAGAAACAAGCAAAATGCCTGGGTGCTAAGGAACAGAAAAAGTTGGACAAAGATAAGCTGCTGATGGTGGCAGCTTGAAACAATAGATTCAGCCTGCTTGAAAGGAAGGGTCTGGAGGAAAAAAAAAAAAACCCTGCTTATTCCACTTCCTTAATTTTGAAAGATAATGTGCTGAAAAAAAAGTTTGCTTTGTTATTTTATTTCATTTTAAGTTTCCTCTAACTGTAAATATTGGGAAACCATGCCAACTGAGTTTTGGCAGTTGTGCTGCTCAAATGTGGAGGATAATAGGTGGGGCGGAGAAGAGTAAGGTGTTCTTGGTGCCTTCAAGTCAGTTTTTGACTCTTGAACATCTTGGGTAAGTCACTTCATTGTTCTTTGATAAGGTTTTTCAGAAATGATATGATATGATATGATACGATATGATATGATATGATATATGATATGATATGATATGATATGATATGATATGATATGATATGATATGATATGATATGATATGATATGATATGATATGATATGATATGATATGATTAGATTAGATTAGATTAGATTAGATTAGATTAGATTAGATTAGATTAGATTAGATCCCTCACAATCTTGGCCAGCGTGCTACTATTTGTTAGTGACAAATATTCAAGTTCAGAAACAGTCAGGTTTCTGAACTTGAATATTTGTCACTAACAACTAGTAAATAGTTCAGAAGTCCGACTATAAATAAATAAGAGACGCGGTGCAGCAGTGGCTAGAATGCAGTACTGCAGGCAACTTCTGCTGACTGCCGGCTGCCTGCAATTTGGCCGTTCGAATCTCACCAGGCTTAAGGTTGACTCAGCCTTCCATCCTTCCGAGGTGGGTAAAATGAGGACCCAGATTGTTGGGGGCAATATGCTGACTCTGTGAACCGCTTAGAGAGGGCTGTAAAGCACTATGAAGCGGTATATAAGTCTAAGTGCTATTGTTGGGTTGCAGAACCAAACCAGACAGTTTTAGAGGTGCAGATGACAGACTCAATAATTCCTCTGTAGAACTGTATCAGCAGCTCCTTGGGCAGTTTGAGCTTCCTGAGTTGGCGCAAAAAGAACATTCTTTGTTGTGGTTTTTTGATGACGTTTTTGAGGTCCATTTTTGGTCTTGAGATATGATAGAACCTACAAATTTGAAGACATAGAAAACTGATGGCAGAAAAAGATCCAGTGGTCCATCAAATCTGCCCTTTGAGTTTTTTGTTTGTTTTTCTTTTTCTTTTTAATTTATTTATGATTTTTTAAATTTATTTTATTTTTTTAAACAAATGTCATTGCCTGATTCCAAGGGCTAAAAGAGAGTCACTGACCCAAGGTTACTTAGATGGCTTCATGCCTACAATGCAGAGGTGGGTTTCAGCAGGTTCTGACCAGTTCTGGAGACCCGGTAGCGGAAATTTTGAGTATTTCGGAGAACCGGTAAATACCACCTCAGCCTGGCCCCGCCCCCACCGATTCTCTGCCTCCCGAGACCCAGCTGATCGGGAGGCCATGGGGATTTTGCAGTAACCTTCCCTGGAGGGGGGGAGGGACTGGAGATTTTGCAGTCTCCTTCCCCTGGAGTGGGGTGAGATTTTACAGTATCCTTCCCCTGCCATGCCCACCAAGCCATGCCATGCCCACCAAACCACACCCACAGAACCAGTAGTAAAAAATTTTGAAACCCACCACTGCTAAAATGGGATTAGAAATCACAGTGTCTTGGTTTCAAGTCTGGTGTTTTAACCACTACTCCACACTGGCTCTCAGGATAATCATAAAGAGCCGGAAATGTATGACTGGGTAAGAACTGTGATTTTAAAAAAAGCTTCAGAAAATGCAGACTAATCAAGCTGGAGCTATTGACTTAATTATAAAGAGCTTACTTTTGTAGATCCAAAATCTATCTTCACCTAACCTACAAGATTAACCTCTTTATAATTTTTTTTAAGAGAAAGAGTAAAGTATTTTATTTTAACCATTAGATTTCCTAACAGCTGATGGAAAACACTTCTTTAAATTTCAAGTAGAATCATTCAATATCCTCAGGGGTGGGCTTCAGATCCTTTAGCAATGGGTTTGCTGCCCCGTTGCTGGGTGGGTGTGGCCATGGTGGGCATGGCCTAGTCAGCCGCCTGCACCATGGTGTGGGGGGGTGTTTTTCGCCCTCTCCAGGCTCCGGAGGCTTTCTTCGAGCCTCCGGGAGGGCGAAAACTGCTTCCCCCGGGGTCCAGAGGCTGGAAACAGGCCCGTTTCTGGACTTCTGGAACTTCTGGGAGGCCCGTTTTTCACCCTCCCCAGGCTCCGGAGGCTTTCCTCGAGCCTCCAGGAGGGCAAAAACAGCTTCCCCCAGGGTCCAGAGGCTGGAAACAGGCCCGTTTCTGGACTTCCGGAACCGCCGGTAGGCCCGTTTTTTGCCCTCCCAAACCCTCCGCACAGCCCCTGCACTTACCTGGAATGATGAACGGGCTACATGGAGACTCCTGGGAGGGGAGGGGCAGGGAGGGGTGGACGTGGCCAGCCAGGGGTGGCATTTGGGGTTCACCGAACCCCGGCGATCCTTGGCTAGAGGATCACCCGAACCCTGCCGAACCCCCAGGAGCCACCCCTGAATGTCCTCCCAAGGAAGTAGTTTTGGTCATTTACTAGGGAGAAAATTCCCAAGTAGGCAGTGATGTATGTTACAAGCCACAATGACATCAACATGCCAATATTTCGGTAAGTAAATCATGCCCAAATGCAAGTAAGTAAATCATGTCATATCTATGATGGTGTTGATATTGATGAATGTGTTGTCACTTGCCCATGTTTTTCTAAGCACCAAGACTGAATAAAATTCCATCTCCTCATCTTTCTGAATATTCTCTTGCTATCAAGCATCCCATTTTTTGTTTTGGGCCTTCATCAAAAGCATTATCTACTCTATCAGTGAGAATTGCCAAACAATCAAAACTTCAGCAAAATGACATTTTAAAAGAAATGCTGAGGTGGACCCACTGAAATTGTCTTTAAATAATGGACAAGACATGCCATTAAACCTGAGTAAACATTCAGCGAACAAATATGCTATTTATTCCAAAATGGATGCCCAGCACTGTCAGCTAGACTTGGTTTTTTTAAACAAATCTTCCAGTAGTAAATTTTACTATGGAGAGATTGGTAGACTGGCAAGATACTTCATCATTATAAACCCTATATGCTGATTCAGTTCTACAGAGGAATTATTGAGTCTGTCATCTGCACCTCTATAACTGTCTGGTTTGGTTCTGCAACACAACAAGACAGACACAGACTTCAGAGGATAATCAGAACTGCAGAAAAAACAATTGCTACTAACCTGCCTTCCATTGAGGACCTGTATACTGCACGAGTCAAAAAGAGGGCTGTGAAAATATTTACAGACCCCTCACATCCTGGACACAAATTGTTTCAACTCCTACCCTCAAAACGACGCAATAGAGCACTGCACACCAGAACAACTAGATACAAGAACAGTTTTTCCACGAACGCCATCACTCTGCTAAACAAATAATTCCCTCACCACTGTCAAACTATTTACTAAGTCTGCACTACTATTAATCTTCTCATCGTTCCCATCACCCATCTCCTCCCACAAATGACTGTATGGCTGTAACTTTGATGCTTGTATCCTTACAATTCATATTGACTGGTTCCTACTATGATTTGATTACTTATTTGTACCCGGCCTATCAGTAAGTGTTGTACCTTATGATTCTTGACGAATGTATCGTGTCTTTTTATGTACACGTAGAGCATATGCACCAAAGACAAATTCCTTGTGTGTCCAATCACGCTTGGCCAATAAAGAATTCTATTCTATTCTAGACAACAAAGAAGATGGAGCTAGGATGGGGGTGACAGCAAAGGAGGGAGCCTGGTGTGTTTTGTCACAACTTGTGTGAAATGTCAAAATGGGAGAATCAGGAAGATAGTCACAAATTTTCAATGTTGGAGCATTCACAATATCTGGAGGCAAGTTGTTCCACTAATTAATTGTTCTAACTGTCATGAAATTTCTCCTTAGTTCTAGGTTGGTTCTCTTTTTGATTAGTTTCCATTCATTGCTTCTTGTCCTACCTTCACGTGCTTTGGAGAATAGGTTGACTCCCATCTTCTTTGTGGGAGCCCCTGAGATATTGGAACACTGCTATCATGTCTCCCTTAGTCCTTCTTTTCATTAAACTAGACATACCAGTTCCTGCAACCATCCTTCATATATTTTAGCTGCTAGTTCCCTGATCATCTTTGTTGCTCTTCTCTGTAGTCTTTCTAGAGTCTCTATGTTGCGGAGAAAAATAATTAGAGGTATGATGAATGCGTGTTTACAAAAAGATCTGATAATGCATATGAGATTGTTCTTGTTTATGTCGATGATATTCTTTATATTGGTCCAAATAAGCAAATGAGTGAGAATTTTGTTCTCTTTGTTCTTCACCATGTAGACACAGACTTAGATGTTCTTATTTTTGTCTTGCAAATATATTACTTTTATTCTTTCCTGGACTCCGGTCTTATTCATGAGGATTGAGGGCAGGGAAACAAGATTCATTTCACCTCTAATTATTTTTCTCCGCAACATACATCTTTTTTATATTGTGACGACCAAAACTGGATGAAATATTCCAAGTGTGGTTTTACCAAAGTATTAATGCAGCCTAGGACTGCACTGGCTTTTTGGCAGCTGCAGCATACTGCTGGCTCATATTTAAGTGATTGTCGACTAGGATTCCAAGATCCCTCTCACAGTTACTACTATTGAGCCAGGTACCACCTATTCTATACCTGTGCATTTGTTTTTTCTTGCCTAAATGTAGAACCTTACATTACTCACCATTGCATGTTGTTATATAGGGCCAAGTCTTCAAGTCTGTCAAGATCCTTCTTTATATCTTGAACCTATCTTCTGGAGTTGGCGATTCCTGCCAGCTTGATGTTGTCTGCAAATTTGATGATTTCCCTTTCTATCCCCTCATCTAAATCATTAATGAAGATATTGAGGAGTACTGGGCCTAAAGCAGAACCTTGGAGTTTAAGAAACATTGCTCTAGGGCATACCTTTCACATTTCTGAAAGTATTATGTATTTTAGAAAGATACCATTCTTCAGAATTTGAACTCATAGGATATAGAGTCCTTTGGGAGTTGGGCGGCATACAAATTTTATTAATAAATTTTATTAATAAATATAAAAAAAACCCCAGTAGCCATATGCACAAACACACTTGTCCAAGATCATTTTATTTTATTTTTATTTTTTTGTCTATGTTTGTTATAGACTTCTTTCTACAGTAGCTTGCAGCATGGTAGATGATGTGGACCTATAACTATCATCAGAATACTGAGACAGTGCAGTGGAGTAACAATCTAAGAAGAAGGAGATTATATCACTTGTCTTTGCAATTCTAACATTCAGGGACAAGAGAATTGTAATGTTGCTGTCAGGGGCTTGGATTTTCTTTTGGGTGGGGAAAACCCGAAAGCTTGGGTTACTTGGAACCCTGACATTAACCCGAATCTGAAAGCTTTCGGGTTTTCCCCACCCAAAAGAAAATCCAAGCCCCTGGATCTTCAGGCCTGCCACATTTAGGACGTGGGAAACTGGGAGGGGGGATTGTATGGAGCTGGGGAGATATATAGTCATAATAACATTCCTTTCTTCCAGAGTCAAGGCCACTCTGCCCTGCACCTGGAGGGGTGTGACTAGGAGGCATCTCCAGTTGGGACGGTACCGGTTCTGTGGGCATGGCTTGGTGGGCGTGACATGGCTTGGTGGGCGTGGCAGGGGAAGGATACTGCAAAATCTCCATTCCCTCCCCGCTCCAGGAGAAGGCTACTGCAAAATCCCCATTTCCTCCTGATCAGCTGGGACTCGGGAGGCAGAGAATAGATGGGGGTGGGGCCAGTCAGAGGTGATATTTACTGGTTCTCCGAACTACTCAAAATTTTCGCTACCAGTTCTCCAGAAACCCACCTCTGACTAGGAGGCATCTCCAGTTGGGACCGTGCATTGATTGGACCAGGTGATGGACATGTGGGTGTTGGGGCAAGGGCTTGGATTTTTTGGGGGGTGGGGAAAACCCGAAAGCTTTCCGATTCAGGTTTTCCCAGATGTGCCAATATGACATCTCTAATAAAGTGGAACTTTGAGGAAACTCAAGCCTCGGAGTTTTCTTTCATTGGGGGTGTTACTTGGAACCCTGACAGTTGCATTTAGGTTCTTGGTTGTGGGCTTTGAATGGAGAAATCTGGAGGAAACATGATAAGGGAATAGATAAGGTTTTGATTTAATTCAGTATAGCTTTGGGGCTTTTACATTCGATCACAATTCAGTTTAAAACAGAATCTCTGTAAATAGTGCAGCAGGATTCTGCTCATTTCAACTTATAAGTTTAAGTTTAAGTTTATTTGTATTTCTATGCCGCCCAACTCCCGAGGGACTCTGGGCGGCTTACAACAATATAAAAAAACTTGTTAAAATATAAAAAACTATTAAAAAGAGAGATAATAAAAACAATTAAAAACAATTAAAAACTCATGCACACCGAAAAGCACTATAAAGCGGTATATAAGTATAAGTGCTATAAAAACATTTAAAAACAATTAAAAACTCATACACACTGTTTCATGGCCGGATCTCGCCAAATTGCAGAAGCAAGATCAACGGCCAGGTCTTCACCGCTTTCCGGAAGGCCAACAGGGTAGGGGTAGTCCGGATCTCAGGGGGTAACTGGTTCCAGAGAGTTGGGGCAGCCACAGAGAAGGCGTTCCCCCGCGGGCCTGCCAGCTGGCACTGTTTAGCTGACGGGACCTGGAGGAGCCCAACCCTGTGGGATCTTACCGGTCGCTAGGAGCTATGTGGTAGAAGGCGGTCTCGAAGATAACCTGGCCCTGAGCCATATAGGGCTTTAAAGGTAATAACCAACACCTTGAATTGTGCCCGGAGACCAATAGGGAGCCAGTGCAGCTCGCGGAGAATTGGTGTAATATGGGTGTACCTAGGTGCATAAGGTTACCCTCCATGTTAGAAATGCTGGATGCTCCAAAATGGTTCCATTCATTGTGTCACATTTTAAATTGTCTCATTTTGAGCATTTTGACCCTCATTTGTAACTCCGACTCTGCAAATCACTTACTCTTTAGAGCTATAGGCAAGATAATCCTAAAATAAATCCAAATGAATGTGCAATGAAGATCAAAGCTCTTTATAGAAACCCTGGGATTCAGCCATACTTCAAAAAATGATCCATGTTTTATTACTTTGTTGTTGTTGTTGTTGTTGTTGTATATTTCAGGAGAAGCAACTAACAGCAAACAGCCAGCAGCCACTCAGCTGTACCAGAGAAATCTTGTTCGGCTGCTCTTGGCTTGACTGATGAGATCATAATGGGCTTGCCTTGGATAGTTCTGCTCTTGTCCAGCTGTTGCCAGATTTGATAAAGTCCCTCTATATATTCTCCTCATTCTGAGAAGATGCAAACAGAGAGCCCAAATCCACACCACAATTTGCTTGATGAATTCTGGCACAGTCTGTTGTTTTCTAATTGCTGGTTGCAAATTGCTGATGGCAAATACATTCTTTTTAACTAGCAATTTATGAAAGTGGCATTTTGATTAATCAGACATTGAAACACTGATTTCTCTCTCTCTCTCTCTCTCTCTCCATTGTTTTCTTCTTCAATCTAATGAAAATCCACTGTTGTATCTCATCTCTCCTAAATACAGATTGTTCAGTTTGGCAAGCATTCTCAGGTTTTCATTCATTGTATATTATTTAAAACGCCCAATGAGAATTTAAACAAGCACAAAGTACATTGCAAATCATTCACCAGCCCAGTGCTTAATGATCGGAATAACTTCTGTGTAAAGCTTGCTTTTGTTTCAGTGGTTGGGGAGTGCATAATTATTAACTAGGTAAGCATGAACTTATTTCCAACAATTGAAAATAAGGAGCCCACACCTTTCCAGATGTTAGTGAACTACAGCTCCCAGAATTCTAAGACAGCATAGACAATGAAAAAGGATGCTGGCAATTGTATCCCAACAGAGCCGTGTGTTCTGACCTAGGCTTCCTGATAAATAATACCGCACACACGGAGTCCCAAAAACCTCTCTTTATTTAAACGGCTGTGAATTCTGTTCATTCCCAGCCGTAATAAGTCCCAATCAAGATTAATTAGTCCGACAGAAGTCTTTCGGAAGAAGGCTGATATCACCAACCTTTATCTCTTTTGACACACTGCCAAAGACCTAATTGGCAAGGAGCTTTGCAAGGCCAAACAGAACACGGAGTCAGAACTGAAAATGCTGAGACACGAATTGAACCAAGTTGCTTCCTGCAACGAGCACATCCGTTTGCTCCACTTTTATATCCTATGGGAGGGGCCAATCATCTCCAAGCCTTATTCCCGAGTAGTCCTTTTCCTCTGTAACTGTTCTTGCCTTCTGGCAGCTCTGTGCATGCGCACATTGAGAACAGGCTCCCCCTGTTCCTCCGCCTCACTCATGTCAGCCTCTGCAGGGGAGGTTCTGAAGGTGGGACAGACCTCCCCAATGGCCCTGGCTGGATCCCTGCCTCTGGCACCGAGCCTTCTCCCGACTTCAGGCCTGGCCCATGTTCCTCCCCAGCCTCCTCGCTGTCCGACACAGCTGCCAGCTCCGCAGGCCGCTGGTGGACCACAACACCGTGGTGGCACAGTAGTTAGAATGCAATACTGCACACTACTGCTGCTGCCTGCTGGCTGCCTGTAGTTTGGCAGTTCAAGTCTCACCGGCTCAAAGTTGACTCCGCCTTCCATCCTTCCAAGGTCAGTAAAATGAGGCCCCAGATTGTTGGAAGCAATATGCTGACTCTTTAAACCACTTAGAGAGGGCTGTAAAGCACTGTGAAGTGGTATATAAGTCTAAGTGCTATTGCTATTGCTATCTGAAAGGCAACAACTTCCTGTCCTTTTTCTATAGAACTTCATTTTGTCTTTAAAATCAAGTTACCATATAAGCATTGTATAGACCAGTGATGGCTAACCTTTTCGGTGCCAAGTGCCGAAATGCAATGTGTGTGTGACCCCCCCCTGCATGGACCACCCCCCGCGCATGCGCATGCAATCCCCCCCGTGCACCCCGCCCCCGTGCATGCACGTGCAAACCCCCCACATGCACCCCACCTCCCGCATGTGCGCGCGCAACCCCCATGCGTGCATCTTGCCCCCTGTGCATGCACGCGCGACCACCCATGTGCACTCCACCCCACGCATGCAAGTGCAACCCCATGCGTGTGCGTGCATCTCCCGCATGCGTCTCGCCCCCCGTGCATGCGTGGAAGAGACCTGAAAACCAGCTGGCCAGCGGGAGGCGCACGCGCATGCACAGTGGAGCTGAGCTGGGGCGGCGGCTCGCATGCCTGCAGAGAGGGCTCTGCGTGCCTTCTGTGGCACACGTGCCATAGGTTTGCCATCACAGGTCTAGGGAGACAAATTATGGGACTTCCAGGGGAGGTCTGACTCTGTGAAAGCAGAACCAGTAACTATAGGAAAGCCCAACCAGATAAGAAGAGGATGGGAGATCACCCACATGTGCTCTGGGCAGCTGCTTACCATGACGAGACTGTAGGAAAGTGGTTTCTGTTGGTTGGAGCAAGGAAGATAATATTAGCCAGCTTGCTAGCAACTGCAGCAGAGTGTCCTTTAAAGGACACTAAATTTGGAACACTCATTTTTTAACTACTTTCAGAATTTGTTCATTAATTCTAAACTATTAGAGACTTTTGGAATGACAAATTTGAAAATGCGGTGTGAATCTGCCTTTAATCCTGAATGAAAGAATTTTTTTTTAATTATAAGCTAAAGTGAAGAATCTGAAATAAACAGTGAAAATAAGATTTGAATCTTAGAAAGCTGTAAACAGACTAAGACTAAAGGTCCCGATAAAATTGAAATATTTATTAAAATATTAAAATTAAAATATTTTAATTAAATTAATTTTGGAATTAATTTAAAGTATAAGTAAATCTCTCATGGGACAAGACACAACATAAAGTATTGTATCACTCTCTTGGATGTTAAAGAGGACTAAAGATTTTAGGTAGAAGAAAGATATAGAGGCCTGAAAGATGGTGTAAAACCTGTGGCAATAAAAATTCTGAAGGAGATTTCCGAAGAATGGAATCAGAAAATAGTAACTACGATACTATGTGAAGTCTGCTTCTATGGGGAAACCATACCCAAAATATGTTATTGAACAAATGCCAAATGTAGAACAAATTTTATCTGACAAGAATAAAATTACCAAAAATTAATTTATAAATGAAAGGCCAAGGGAATTATTTAGAAAAGGGTGTTTCATTTGATCTAGAAAAGAAACTGGCTGATATTTTAAAATTTAAAAAAGAAATGCAAATAATAAACCAAGAGAGTAACCTGGATAACTTTTTCTGGATAAAAAATAAGTTTGTTAAAGCCTGGAAAAGCTCTGTGCAATAGGACAAAGAAGAAATGAAGAAAAATCAAATCCTATGACAATATTTGAACGAACTAAAGATTAAGAATATAAAGTTGGTTTCTTTGATCAAAGTTAAGATATGTTGTTACTTCTGGCAAGCTTTTATGGAATTTCTCTTGACATCAACATTAAAAAATCATGTTTTATGGAAGAGAGAGAGATAGAGAGAGATAATATTCTTACTTTTATCTTTACTCTTTTTTTCTTTCTTTTTTCTTGTAATATTTTCTATTCTTTTTTTCTTTAAGTTTAGTTTATATTAGAATTTACTATCATAATCAAAATTCTTAATAAACATTATACACAAAACGTAGGCAGAGAAATCAAGGATCACAAGATACCATACCACATTTATTTCAAGAGACTAGATGATGTCATTCAGTCCATCAGTTGTGTGTGTGTTGATGATGGTATTGATTATTGAATTATTATTGAAGAAGAAAAAAGCCCAAGAGATTAAAAAAGTGAAGTAATCTTCTATTGCTTTGAAGTAATTGCTATCCATTAAAACATCAGTCAATAAGACAGTGCCTGATAGATGTCATATCCCCAGTTAAATATTGTAATATGAAAAGGCTAAAATCTTGCATCCATTGAAATCTATTTGTACAGGCTCATATGTTTCCTCCTCCTCCTCCTCCTCCTCCTCCTCCTCCTCCTCCTCCTCCTCCTCCTCCTCCTCCCTGTGCCAGATCACTAAACAAGATGACACCCAGGGTTTGTAGATGCAAACAACTCAGATTTCCTTTAGATAAGATCTCTGTCTTTTTGTGCAAAAGTATTAGCTCCTAAGCAGGGGTGGGTTCTAACTTACCTTGCTGCCGGTTCGCTTCCTCCCACGCCGCGTGGGCGTGTCTCGTGGGCATGTGCGCGTTTTGCACACACGTGCATGCGCAGTGCCAAAAAAATTTTAAAAATCCCCCCAAAAAAGCCAAAAACAAGATGGCAACGCATGCACAGTGCTGGGAACTCGGCTTCTGCGCATGCGCAGAAGAAAAAAAGATAAAAAATATTTTCCCCCAAAAAAAAATATGGCGGTGCCCATGGACCGGCACCGACCGAACCGGCTCCATGACATCGCCGTGATGTCACCAGCGGGTCGCTACCGGTTCAGGCGAACTGGTCCGAACTGAGAGGAACCCACCTCTGCTCCTAAGCACATTCACATCAGAGACTGTATCATATACTGTGTTTCTCACACATACCACCATACAGTATCTTATCATCATGCACATGATAGAAATAATTGCATCATGACCAATGCAAAGTACATCATTTACTCATGTGACCTCACTTGCTCTTTTACCCGGCTATGGGTGCCCGTGGTTTGTGTCTGTTGGGGGTTTTTATTTATTTATTTATTTAGGTCCTATTTTAAAGCCAAATCAAATGCTGAAACCCAATGGGGCTGATTATAACCTCCCTATTGCCAATTTATACTCCCTTTTCTATGTCTTCTGCTTTTCTTTCACTTCAGGCTTGTTTTCAATTCATTACCTTGTCCCCTTTTCTCCAATATTACCAAGGGGACCAAACAAATCACAGACAACAGTTCCATGCTTATTTGTCAGTACTGATCTCATTGAACAAATGACCGTCTCTGCCCCCTGCCCAACCTTTCCCAAGATAGTCATTTAAAAATATCTTTCATAGAACAAAATAAAAATATTGATGGAAAGTATGAAAGGGAGTTCAAGAGCCATTGGGAATGTTACCAAGAAGGTCCGGCCCACGTCCATTCTCATCAGTACAGCAGTGTCCTCCACCTCTACAGCTCCTCATTGTGGAAAAGAGCTGAATCACTGAATCTGAGTGGAGAGAGGCTTGTTGACTGTGGAGGCTCTACATATCCACTGAACTGAGTAATTTGTGCAGGAGGTTATCCGACTGCCTCTACTCTCAAGTCTTATTTCTTTGCTGGCCCTTTTATGTTGGCTGCCTCCCTTCCCTTCACTATTTATGTCATGTGATTCTTGCCTTAATACCAACCACAGGAGCTGCCAAAAGAAAGGCAGAGTGATGAGGTCCACTTTGTCTAGCAGAACAGGAGTAAGGTATGTATTTCCGAAGCAAATATTTTGTTTTTCTGTCAGTATCCCTTTGCAGAAAGAATCATTCAAAAGTTGCTCTGTTCGTAAAATCCATCCCATCCTTCAAAAAAAAAAAAAAAGTCTAGGGAAATTATAATAGTGTGTGTTTTGGATCTTCATTATAGCATTTGTCCTACCAGAAAAGGGAGCTACCAACCTGTGGGATTACAGTAATCCAATCCATAACTTGATGTCACTTCCTTGGGAAAGGTGACACTCCCCGATGAACAGATCAGGTTACCTCACTCTTTGTCTGATGAAGAGGTACTCTTGAAAGGGACAAGAACTCCCAACTAAGTTTCCATAGTGTGGGAGAAAGAATGGCAGAACATGGGGGTGGAGTTAAAAGAGAGATCAGCCTAGAATCTCTACGTAGCCACAAGCAAACTAAATCCAGAATTCCCTTGAATTCTGTTGACCCTTATCTAACCCCAAGCAAATGCTAACTGCTAACTGAGAAGATTGAGCCGAGGTGGCGCAGTGGTTAGAATGCAGGATTGCAGGCTACTTCTGCTGACTGCTGGCTACCTGCAATTTGGCAGTTCAAGTATCACCAGGCTCAAGGTTGACTCAGCCTTCCATCCTTCCGAGGTGGGTAAAATGAGGACCCAGATTGTTGGGGGCAATGCTGACTCTGTAAACCGCTTAGAGAGGGCTGTAAAGCACTGTAAAGCAGTATATAAGTCTAAGTGCTATTGCTATTGCTATTCCTGTGCATAGGCATAATTAGCAATAAATCAGTTTAGTTGGCCCTTCACCTGTGAACCTGATCTTTCAGCGCCTGACACATTGTGCATTCATGATCAAATAGGAAGACATCAATCTCTTCTGCAGACTATATGGAGGTCTTGATTCAAATTTAATTTATCATCCATTCGCTGTCATTAACATTAACAGAGTTGGAAGGGACCTTGTAGGTCATCTAGTCCAACCCGCTGCTCAAGCAGGAGACCCTACACCATTTCTGACAAATGGCGGTCCAATCTCTTCTTGAAAGTCTCAAGTGATGAAGCTCCCACAACTTCTGAAGGCAACTTCTGTTTCATTGGTTGATTGGTCATTTTGCAATTATGGAACACATCTCACTGGGGTTCTTACAAAATGAACTGCTGATGCAAAAGAGCAACCAAGACAAATTAAGAAGCTTTTAAGAAAAGGGGGGGGGGAAGGAAAGTACCAAGGAGAAACTGAAAACAAATGTTAATCCTATGTGGGAATGGTCTGTTATTTTGCTTCTTCTTTCTTTGTTTTTGTGTATAGAAAGTCAACTTGAACTTCGGAACCAAAGGATGTATTGTAGCACAGCCAAGCAAAACTCCAGGGAGATCTTGGGCATATTATCAAGTTTCAGTCTAGAATGGCTGTGCATAGCTCAGCTTTAAAGCTTCGGGAGATGAGGGACTTTGTAAGGATAATACTGATCAATGAGTCACAATGATGGCAGCAGGGCCATTGTCATTTCTGAAATGAAAAGGTAACGAATGCACACTCAGAAAAGCTTCTGCATTCCCTTTACATGAGTAAGTCGAGCAAATGATCAAATGGGGAGAGGAATGATAACGCTACCATTTCCCCAGAGCCCACAAGGGAAAGGAAACAAAAAGCGAGTTTCGGCATTTCCAAGCAGAAAGGATCACTTATGCATTTCAGACATATAATTCTCCCCTTGTGACAGCGGAAGACAACACAAAGAGGAATTCTGCTGTTGCAGCTAAACAGACTTCATTTTTCCTTTTGCAAACACACAACGAGACAATGTTTTCACCACCTGGAGAAACACAAGGAATTAAAAAAAAAAAGCCTACTGCATAAAATAGAACAAAAGGTAGTATATTTTAACCTTAATAGCACTAAAATTTGGACATCCCTAATGGCCTCATGTGATTGTCACATAACACAATCAAACTGCTGCTGGAAATGCATTTTTATGTGGTTTTTGTGAAAGCAGGCACAGCAATATCAGGTCCAACGGAGTACCGGGGTGAAGAATCATTCTACCTGGATACTGGCAATAAGTACAGAATACAGAATAACAGAGTTGGAAGGGACCTTGGAGGTCTTCTAGTCCCACCCCCTGCTGGGTTGGAATAGAAGTGTGTCTCTTGTGTGTGTTCACATGAACATCAACGAGACAGGGTTTTGGTGTATGGGTAGGAGCATCTGTATGAATACAAATGGTGGACAAACAGCAGACGTTCCATTCCAAGGTGAAAACCACATATTTATTTACTTAAAAAACAAAACAAAACCCCTATCATAGACTTTGTAAGAGCATTTTGTTTGTTTGTTTGTTTGTTTGTTTGTTTGTTTGTTTGTTTGTTTGTTTGTTTGTTTGTTTGTTTGCCATCCATCTTACCATAAGGCAACTCTGGGAAGCTTACAGACATAAAAATGCATCTACATTAAAACCTGAATAAATTAAAACCAAAGATTAAAATCAAGGACACATGGGGAGGGCGGGGGCGGAATGGGAGGAGGTGGGATCTGTTGTTATTTGATCAACTACCTCCACTGTGCTGTTCCTCCCATTGGGGCCCCAAGCCAACTGGCAGAGCCTGGTCCTTACGAAAGGATAGGAGATTTGTGGCTAAACTCATGTTGGAAGAAATTTCCCTGGTTCGTTCCCAGCTGGGAAGCAGTCACCGATGCTGAGAAGAAATAGACATGGAAGCAGCTGCCAGAAAAGGGATCCTTTAATTCAGGAAGGCAAGAAGAGTAGTGACACAGCTTGAGCGTTCCTGGGTTGCAAGNTGCAGCTTGATTTGTGTTCCTCTAGTTAAAGTGATTGCCCTGGATTCTGTCTTCCTGCCTTAATGGGTTAATCCTGTTCCTGGGGCTTTGTCTTTCCTATCCTGGGGGTTAACTCTGCCAGGAAAGAGGAAAAGGGGAATTCCAGGTGAGTTATTTTTAGCCTGATTCCCCTTATCTTAATGGCTCTACTTAAGTATTTCTATTGTCAGCTCTGTTAGCAGGCCTGCTCTGTGTTTTTCTTTCAGCTGGTGCTTCTTGGTTTTCTTAAAGGGGGAAGGGCTGGCTTGAGTTTCTTGGCACTGTCTTCTGAGGTTTCTGGTGTTATGAGGTCCCTGGCACTGTCCCCCTGGGGTACACTTCCCACACTCACATGGGGGGAAAGATGTTTCAGAGGGCAGGAGCAACAGCAGAGAAAGCCCACCTCCTGGTTTCTGCCAGCTGGAATAATTGGGCTGATGGGATCCACAGCATGCCTCCTCTACTGGCATGAGTGGGATGGGCCAATCCCAGTGAGATGGGAGATGGTCTGTGAGATGGTCCCTCAAGTAACCTGGACCCATGCCATGAAAGGTTTTAAAGGTGATCACCAACTCCTTGAATTGCACCCGGAAGCAGACCAGCAACCAATGCAGCTTGCGAAGCAGTGGTGTTACAGGGGTCATTCTTGGGGTTCCTGAAACGGTCTGCACCACCGCACTCTGCACCAGCTGTAGCCTCCAAATGCTCTTCAAGGGTAGTCCCATGTAGACAGGGGTGGGTTCCAACTTACCTCGCTGCCGGTTCGTTCCCCCCGCGCCACGTGGGCATGCCTCATCGGCGTGTGCATGCCTCGTGTGCGTGCGCATGCGCAGTAATGAAAAATCTGAAAAAATAATAAAAAAGCCGAAAACAAGATGGCGACCGCATGCACAGTGCCAGAACTCGGCTTCTGCACATGCTCAGAAGGAAAAAAAATAAATAATAATAATTTAAAAAAAAAAAAAAGAGGGCGGCGCCCACGTCAAAACTTTTGAATATCATTCTGGCTCTTTCATACTCAATGCTGACTGCAGATGACCTCCATCCTATTCCATCTCAGTTCTCCCGGGCTTCAAGTTAATTTCTTAAAATCCTTTCCTTTCAAGAAACTAGGATGTTCAGATAAAAGAAATACTGATGGACCGGCACTGACCGAACCAGGTCGGTGACATCATTGTGACATCACCAGCGGGTCGCTACCAGTTCGGGAGAACCGGTGCGAACCGGGCGGAACCCACCCCTGCATGTAGAGTGCATTACAATAGTCCAGCCGTGAGATGACTAGGGACTGAACAACTGAGAACATCATTAAATTTTATTTGTAGATTTTCCAAGCTCTTAAAAGGTATTTTTTATGAATGATTTTTTATTCATTTTCTGAAATCTTTAACTGGACAAATTATAGAGCCAAATCATTCTTCGGGGACATGTAATGGGAGAAATTAAGAGAGTTGAACATCACAAAAGCTTGGAATTTGGAAGTTCCTTTATTGTTTGAATGAGGTTTATCACACTTCTTTCTGGTTCCATGACACTCGTTAAAATCATGCTTGATTAGCATGAACAGTCACTATTCCCTGTTACCTTTTCTCTAAAAGTTCCATCATTATTCTATCATAAACATAGGCAATAATAGAATCTCTTTAAAATAAATCAGGGTTGCCATTCTTAATGTTTGAGACCTGCTCTTGCATCTATCAATCTAAAGCAGTCAATCTTTTACTCATCCACTCCTAAGTAAATCTTATTTAATTCTGTGGGCTTTCTCCTGGGTAAAATAAATCTGGAAAAACATGGGATCCATGTACATGTTAGAACAGTAAATGTGGGACATCCCTCTAGTTATAGGATTTGGGATCCAAAGTCAGAAGGCTCTCTTTATGGGGAGAGGGACAGTGTTATAAAATGCTTGGATCACCCTATTTCAATCATAGCTAGCCACTGAAGCAGGGGTTGTTTTTTTTTCAAACATAGCAACTTATGTGTGGACTTCAACTCCCAGAATTCCTCAACCGTCATATTGAATCCTGGGGGTTGAAGTCCACATAGCTTAAAGTTGCCATATTTGAAAACACCGCAACAGAGGAAAGATTAATTTTCTTCTTTTTCTCTTTCCTCCTAATTCCCTTTTCCTTCTCAATCATGTGTTTTGAAATCACAGACTTAAAGAGAGGGATTATCTTGTTTTTATCAGGACCTTGCTGGCTCCAGATTTGATGACAAAAACCTGGGCACAAACATAGCACGTGTTTAGCATCTTAAAGCATTAAAGGCTTTTCCCATGAAAATAAGGATGCCCTGGAATCTGTGCAAACAAATTATTGACAGCAATCCCTACTGCAACCAATGGTACAGTAAACACCTAGTTAAGTAATGAATGCCTGCAATGCAGCTATGGGCCTGAAGGGGGAGGATAGACTTCTGAATGGAAATCCAATTCTTTCTGAATCAGACCCCTTTAGTTTTGATAGACAATTTTCCTTTCCCCTGGAAATAGGCCATTCAGTGGAAGTTGGCATTGAGGGAAGTCACCCCTCCTAGAAGAATGAAATATTTTGAGAAATATTTAAAAAGGCAGAATATTATATTTCCCCTAAAAGAGAAATAGAAATCTTAAGGTAGACAGAAACTCAGTCCCAGCTCCCTGCCCCCAGGAGATATTTGGTGCCCATTAAGAAAGACTGGGCCATCCTACGGTATCTACAAGACGAAAGACCTTCAGCTCCAGGGTGCTAGGATTAAGATATGACCCTCCAGGACATAATAGGATTATCTAGCAGCAGAGCTCACTGCATTGCAAAATCTCCTAAGGACATTGCATCACCCAGCAAACTTCAACCAAACCTATCTCAGACAAACATGACCCCACATGGCCCCATGGGAGTCTGACAACAGCCAATAGACTACATGTTTTTGCACAGGAACAGGAAGCTCAAGTTCAAAGCCTAAGAGAAGGTATAAAAGCCCCTCACTCTCAACTCCATGTGGTCAGCAGCACCAGGACCATGTGCTTGGTGGTTCTGTTCACCATTAAACCCTCTTTCCAATCAGCCTCCATGTTTCCAGTGTCTTTCTCATGGCTTGGAACTGAACCAGATGGATATTCCTTCCAAAAGCATTATATGGGCTTTTTGTATCATTCCTATTTCTTTATGATAGGACCAAGCCAATCAACCGCTCAAAGAATAAGGGATAGGGAGTTTCAGCCTGAAGTTAATAGGATGTCCAATATGGCAGAAATTGGGTAAATAAGGGCACTTGGGAACCAGCAAGATATCTACAAAATCTAACTTTCTCTAAGCTGAGAATAGCATTTTTCAAAACCAGGTATAATAACAACTTAACTATACACACTGCTACAAGGCAGATACTCCAAAACCCCATTACCTCAGTGTGCCTGCCACATGGCAGCAAGAAAATTGAAACCATATTGCATGTATTATTACATTGTAAATTCCACAGGGATATCGGGTCTGCTTCTATTCTGCCCCTAATATGTAAAATTCCAGGAAGGCCAGACAGTTTTGATGTGAACCATCTCCTAGAAGATTTAAAAACCTTTTATCACTCGTGCAGTAGCCAAATTCTGTCTTGCCACAATGAAAATACAGCATTAGTGGTTACAGAAATGGTCACTTCTGTTTAATTTATCACTTTAATGTATGCTAGCTATTTTGTTTTTATATGATAAATGTTTTACTACTAATATTTTAGATTTACACTTGCACAGGTAATTAATGCATTGTGGGGTTGTTGGTCCTCTCTAAGCTTGGTTGTTTTCTTGCAGACATTTCTTTACCCAACTAGGTAACATCATCAGCACTATCAATTAATGCCTTATTATGACAATGGACGTCACATTTTAATGTACTGTTTTATCTTTGTTTTGCTAATATTTTATCTCATATATTTGATTCTGGCAAAATTACAAAACTGTGTCTCACTTATTTTGGCCATATCATGCAGGGGAATTCACTGGAGAAAGCAATTATGTTTGGAAGAGTTAGCGGTAAAAAGAAATCAACTCACGAAAGAACACAGTGGTTTGACACTATCAAAGCTGATACCAACTAGAGCATAAAAAACTTCAAAGAAATAGTGCAAGATCAAAAGATGTGAAGAGACCTGGCCCATAGAATTACCAAAGGTCAGACATGACTGAGTGGATAACATCATCGTCATCATTATTTGATTTTACTTTAGTGTTGTAGTTTTCTAAAAAATAATAATGCTGGTTTAACAGATTAACAGAGTTGGAAGGGACCTTGTAGGTCATCTAGTCCAGCCCCCCACTCAAGCAGGAGACCCTACACCATTTCTGGCAGTCTAATCTCTTCTTGAAAATCTCAAGTGATGAATCTGATCGTTGCAAGCTTTTCTGAAATTGCTTCTGAGGAAGAGAGAGAAGGTGAAAATACTTTA
>QLTV01002698.1:607697-618255 GCA_003457575.1 Thermophis baileyi
ATCTATCTATCTATCTATCTATCTATCTATCTATCTATCTATCTATCTATCTATCTATCTATCTATCTATCTATCTATCTCTATCTCTATCTCTATCTCTATCTATCTATCTATCTATCTATCTCTCTATCTACATATCTATCTATCTATCTGTATATATCTGGGGGTAAGCTTTGATTAATGTTTTCAGCAACTAGGAAATTGTTTCATTAATGTTTCTAGTAGATTAAGAACAAAGCAAGCAATGAATGAGGAGTGTACAGCCATATAAGAACAGGTCTAAAGCTGCCAAGGGAACTGACTTGAACTTTGGTGATTTGCAAACTCATTATAATGGGAAAACCACACCTCCTGAATATTTTTTAACAGATTAACCGAGTTGGAAGGGACCTTGCAGGTCATCTAGTCCAACCCCCCGCTCAAGCAGGAGACCCTACACCTTTTCCGACAAATGGCAGTCCAATTTCTTCTTGAAAGTCTCAAGTGTTGGAGCTCTCACAACCTCCGAAGGCAAGCTGTTCCACTGGTTGATCGTTCTCACTGTCAGAAAGTTTCTCCTTATTTCCAGGTTGAATCTCTCCTTGATCAGTTTCTATCCATTATTCCTTGTCTGGCCTTCAGGTGCCTTGGAAAATAGACCCCCTCCTCTCTGTGGCAGCCCCTCAAATATTGGAACACTGCTATCATGTCTCCCCTGATAAGAGGTCCTTCTCTTCACTAGACTAGCCATGCCCAATTCCTTTAACCGTTCTTCATATGTTTTAGTTTCCAGTCCCCTAATCACCCTGGTTGCTCTCCTCTGCATATTTAGATGATCATTAACAAGATTGTACTAACAAATTACAGGATGTTACATGTTACGTGCTAGAGCTACTGAGCATATAGACTACATCAGAGATGAGTTAATTGATTTTAACCAATGAAAGAACTTACTCCAAAAACAATATGCTTAGTATATAAAATAATTTTCCACCTTTTTAAGCTGCTCCTCTTTTGGTTGAGTTGTCAGTGAGGCACCTTCTATACTTATCTATATAAATAAAGAGTGATTTAATCTACCATTCCAGCTTGGAGTCTGTTTGGGCAAGGTACACTGGGCTGTTGGGTCTGCCGACATTTACAGCTAACACTACTGTCATAGAGATGCTTTTCAGAATGGTCTTTGCCAATCTGGTTAAGAGTGTTTTGGAATTCAGTGCCAAACTTCACAAGAGACAAAAGTAACATTGGATGAAGAACATTAGGTTGCGTAAAGTTTATCTAGAAATGAATTAGTTCTTCTGTTCAGATCATGTTGAGTCATTGCATCTTCACAGCTAAGATTCCAGCTCCAGGATGTTCTGCCCTATTTCAGGGAATGAAAAACAACCATGATTAATTAGAAAGGCCCCCCCACCCCAAAAAATTGCTATGAACAGGAAAACAAATAGTGAAAATAAAGTATCAAGCAGTGAAAGAAATGGACATACTGTACACCTGAAATAAGTATTTGCTTTTATAACAAATGATGTTAGGGTTAGATAACTCCTTCTAACGCCATGCTGTTCAAAACACATCATGAGGGTAACAACATTACAATCATTTGTTAATGCTGTGGAGCTCCTTGAGTCAATGACATGAGAGACAAAAAGGAACAAGGGTACTCATTGTCCCCTCTTCTGTTTATTTTGGTTCTTGAAATACTGAATAGAGACATAAGACAGGATGAGAGAATTGTGGGAGTAAGGATTTAAAATCCACAGATTGCTTTGTAACTATGTTCCAGATGGTACACACATTATGTAGGATCCCAGTTGTATAGAAAAGTCATTTGAGGAAAAGCCAACATGACATGTAAGAAAAGAGTGGGCTTTCTCAAGATGGTCCTACTCTTTGTTCACAAGTTCTGAAAAGCAATCTTTCAGACCATTCAGAAACTTCAACAAGAGCAAAATGCGGCTGTGCAGGTAGTAAATGGTGCCAGATACATGCCACATGTAAGACCACTTCTGCATGAACTGCATTGGTTACTGGTATGTTTCCAGGTGAAATTTAAGGTGCTAGTGGTTACCTTTAAAGCCCTACATGACTTGGGACCAAGGTACCTGAGGGATCACCTTTTTTCCCAAGAAGCTCTATCTATCCAACAGATCAAATAAATGGGAATGCTGCAGATTTCTTTAGACAGAGTATTTGCTGGTGGGACCAGACCAGACCAGACCAGACCAGACCGGAACGGAACGGAACGGAACGGAACGGAACGGAACGGAACGGAACGGAACAGAACAGAACAGAACAGAACAGAACAGAAGAACGGAACGGAACAGAACAGAATAACAGAGTGAAAGGGACCTTGGACATCTTCTAGTACAACCCCCTGCTAAGGCCAGAAACCCTATACCACTTCAGACAAATGGTTGTCCAATCTCTTCTTAAAAACCTCCAGTGTTGGAGCATTTACAACTTCTGGAGGCAAGTTGTTCCACTGATTAATTGTTCTAACTGTCAGGAAATTTCTCCTTAGTTCTAGGTTGCTTCTCTCCTTGATGAGTTTCCACCCACTGCTTCTTGTCCTGCCCTCAGGTCCTTTGGAGAATAGCTTGACTCCCTCTTCTTTGTGGCAACCCCTAAGATATTGGAACACTGCTATTGTGTCATCCCTAGTATTTCTTTTTATCAAACTAGACATACCCAATTCCAGCAACCGTTCTTTATATGTTTTAGCCTCCAGTCCCCTGATAATTTTTGTTGCTCTTCTCTGCACTCTTTCTAGAATCTCAATATCTTTTGTACATGGTGGCAACCATAACTGGATGCAGTATTCCAAGTGTGCTCTTACCAAGGCATTATAAAGTAGCATTAATACTTCATGTGATCTTGATTCTATCCCCCTGTTAATGCAGCCTAGAACTGTGTTGGCTTTTTTGGCAGCTGCAGCACACTGCTGGCTCATATTTAAGTGATTGTCCACTAGGACTCCAAGATCCCTCTCACAGTTACTACTATTGAGCCAGGTACCATCTATACTATACCTGTGTATTTGTTTTTTATTGCTTAAATGTAGAACCTTACTTTTTTTCACCATTGAATTTCATTTTGTTAGATAGCGCCCAATGTTCAAATCTGTCAAGATCCTTCTGTATCTTAGGCCTATCTTCTGGAGTGTTGGCTATTCCTGCTAGCTTCGTGTTGTCTGCAAATTTGATTATTTCCCCTTCTATCCCCTCATCCAAATCATTGTGAAGATGTTGAAAAGTACTGGGCCTAAAACAGAGCCTTGGGCTACCCCACTGCATACTTCCTTCCATGTAGATGCATTTTCATTGAGGACTACATGTTTAGTGCAGTTGGTTAACTAGTTACGAATCCATCTGGCGGTGATGCTGTCTAACCCACATTTTTCTATCTTATCAAATAATAGGTTGTGGTCTACTTTATCAAATGCCTTACAGAAGTCCAAGTAAATTATATCCACAACATTCCTCTGGTCCACTAATTTTGTCACTTTGTCAAAGAATGCTATAAGATTTGAATGGCATGATCTGTTTTTGACAAACCCATGTTGACTTTTGTTATGATTTTGTTTGCCTCTAGGTGTTCACTGATTCATTGCTTGATTATCTTTTCTAGAATCTTCCCAGATTTTGAGGTCAGGCTGATAGGTCTGTAGTTTTCTGGATCTATTTTTTTTCTTTTTTGAAGATGGGAATTCCATCAGCTCTTTTCCAGTCCTCTGATAATTTCCAGGTGCTCCGGGATCTTTGAAAGATATGTAGTTCAGTGGTTCTGAGATCATGTCTGCCAGTTCCTTCAGAACCTTAAGAAGTTCTGCCTTTTCCCTGTTGCTTGTCCCCTTCTTCACTAGAAGATGTATGTTTTCTGCAGTGGTCCCTGCTCTATGGAACATCCTTCCTTTGGAGATCAGAATGGCCCCAACACTGTTAGCCTTTTGTAAGGCCCTAAAAACCTGACTATATTCCCATGCCTGGGGTGCAGAATGTGTTAAAGGCCCCATTTCCTGGATGTATTGCTAACTAGCCAAGTCTCTTGGCTACTATGCAATATTTAATTTGGATGTTTCTATTTTTTATTGTTTTAAAATAAACAATATGTTAGTATTTTAATTGTAATGCATTTCTTGAGTTGTAAGCTGTCCAGTCATTACTTCTATTTTTTTTTAAAGATGAAACAAACATAAAGTATTCTGAGAATGAGATAGAAATTCTACAGATTTCCAGGCAGGAGCTAAGCATTTAATACTGATTCATAACTATATGCAAATTGCCCATATTTAAATATAAATTGACACTTTAATTTATAACAAAGAAATGAGTCAATGGGAGCAGAATTACTCAGTCCTTTTTTGTTCCAAAATTGCTTGCTTTATTATAAACTGGATTTTTCTACTTTCAGTAAAATAAAGCTCTCTTTGGCTTCATTCTTTGTTAATTTCCTAATATGACAAAATTAAGATTAATATAATCATCATAAATTAGACTATATATTGTCAACCATGTGCTTTCTGAATAAAGTAGGTGTCTATGGAGATTCTCAGTCATCCAGGTCATGGTTGTCCCAAAGGTGTTTTTTGAAGAGGCAACTGGACTTTTTGGTTTTTCTTTTTTTTCTTTTCTTTTCTTTTCTTTTCTTTTCTTTTCTTTTCTTTTCTTTTCTTTTCTTTCTTTTCTTTTCTTTTCTTTTCTTTTCTTTCTTTCTTTTTTTTTTGAAGACATTTCACTTCTTATCCAAGAAGCTTTTTCAGCTCTGAATAAAGTAGGGATACCATTGAATCTTGAATTACAAATGTAAGTTAAACCCTGAACTCTTCAAATCACCAATTCAAATGAAACAGGGACTATTTTATATTATACTTTGGGCCTGCTTCCCAGAAGAACCTATAGATTTTCTATGACTGGGACACCATCATAAATAAAGGAAACTGTAGAGCCAAGGGTTCAACTGAGAGCTATGATAAAAACCATAATTACTTATTTATGTAATGACTCTCATTTGATCAATATAAATTGCCTCTATTTTTTTTTAAAGGGAAGTAAACATAAGACATTCTGAGAATGAGATAGAAAAATAGACCTTGATATGCAATTCTCATGGCACCAAGCAGGGGTGGGTTCTAACTTACCTCGCTGCCGGTTTGCTTTCTCCTGCGCCGCGTGGCCGTGCCTCGTGGCCGCGCCTCGTGGCTGTGCCTCGTGGCCGCGCCTCATGGCTGTGCGCACGCTTTGAGTGCGTGCGCATGCGCAGTGCAATTTTTTTTTAAAAAAAGCCAAAAACAAGATGGCGACGCATGCACAGTGCTGGAAACTCAGCTTCTGCGCATGCACAGAAGAAGAAAAAATTAAAAAAAATTAAAAAAAATTAAACAATAAAAAAAGATGGCGGCGCCCACGGACCGGCACCGTGATGTCATCATGACATCACCAGCAGGTCACTTCCGGTTCGAGCGAATTGGTCCGAACCGGGAGGAACCCACCTCTGGCACCAAGGCTATCCCATGTTCTCAGGCAGCCTGTTATTTAAAAGGCTTCTGCTCCAAAACTTGGAGAAACCTGAGTTAATAGCCAACATGGAACTGCTAGCTTTATTCTCTGTGAAAAGACGGAGCTGCTGGTGTTAATAACAAGAGAAGCTTTTTTTTTTTTTAAGGGCTTTCTAAACTGATCAGAAAAGAGTTGTTAAACAGAAATAGTCAGTGATCTGTGCTGATGCCTCCAAAGCCATCTGCTTTAATTAAAAAGCACACCAGACTGTGCTTTTTGAACTAGACAGTACTTAAATAAAACAATTGATACCCAGAAGAGCAAATAGTACAGAAGGCATCTCAGTACATAGTCGCAGAAGAAAGTTACAAGGTTGTGGGATCAACAAAATCAGAGTGTGCTTTAACTTCACATTTCAGAATGTACATTTCACTGGCCTCTTTAATTTGTTTTCTGATCCCATTTGTGATCGTCTTACATTTTAAATTGTCCTTATCTAATCTATTCTACTTCCAGTCCATCTTTTCTTTCCTGAAATATCATTTTTGCTCCTAATTGTTTAATGCCTTTGGTTTGTTGGTGAGCCTGCTTGACCAATTGCCAAAGTAGTCTATATGAAAATGTATATAGGTAGTTCTAGACTTACAACAGTTCATTTACTGACTGTACAAAGTTACAAAGGGACTGAAAAAAAGTGACTTATGACCATTTTCACACTTACGACCATTGCAGCATCCCTGTGATACCCCATGTGATAAAAATTTGGATGCTTGGCAACTGACTCATATTTACGACAGTTGCAATGTCCTGGGGTCCTGTGATCCCCTTTTGTGACAAGCAAAGTCAATGGGGAAGCCAGATTCACTTAACCATCATGATATTAACTTAACAACTGCAGTGATTCACTTAATAACTGGGGCAAGAAAGGTCGTAAAATGGGGCAAAATTCACTTTAAAATGTCTCGATTAGCAACAGAAATGTTGGGTTCAGTTGTGGTCGTAAGTCGAGGACTACCTGTATGGAAGTTAAAAGCTGATCAAAACCCTTCACAAATAAATCCATAATGAGGACCCAGATTGTTGGGGGAAATATGCTGACTCTGTAAACCGCTTAGAGAGGGCTGTAAAAGCACTATGAAGTGGTATATAAGTCTAAGTGCTATTGCTGTTGCTATAATTTTTTTTTACAAAGCATGCCTAATCAGGCTGCAGACTGTTTTCGGTCATATTTCAGTTGTTTCAGGATAATTTCAAAGAAGCTGCACAGGGAGTTTTGTTATGCTGCTTCTAGACTGGCATCATATCCTTACATTCTCCTGCCCTAATTTCCTTTGGTGAGCTAAGCCAATTTACTTCAGTTCAGTTAATGACCCAACATTAATTGCAAAAATTACAGTTTCAGCTTGAAGCCCTAGAGTTCTGTGGAGCTTGAGGTAGGGCATTTTCTAACTCCCAAGCCTCTTGGCTTCTAGGCATCCATACATCCCAAACGCTAGAAAGCTGTTGTAATGTCATAATATCTTTCAAGTCCCTTAACTGCTCAAGAAAGCAAGATTCATATGAATTTTCTTGAATGAGTTTTAATGCCAAGTATTTCTGTTTGGAATACAGAAATTTGAGAACTGAGATAGGAACCCTCCAGCTCTCCTTTATTAGTGAGTTCATTAAGGGGGAGTTTCTTCTGAATTGCTTTTTTCCCAGGCTGTTTGCATGACAGTCTAAGAATTCATTTCTTTGATAAGCCCATTACAACTTCTACCATCTGCTAATTGATTGTCTCTAGAGATACTGAGAGCAAAATCTCTCAGAGTAATCTTGCATTCTTATGCCTGGTCTACAGCACCTTCATTTAGTAGGTTAGGCATAGTATAATATGTTAGATAATGCACAATTCAAATGGCATGTATGGCAAAGAGGCAATACGGTGAGTACTTAATAGCACTAATGCCTTCACCTATATCAAAATTTGAAATTCAAACACCTACAAACATTATACACCCAAGCTCTATTACATTTGAGAAATGATTTGGTTTGCACAATGAACAATGCTAACAAAGAAAAGTCATCTTTTCAATTCCCATATTTTTACTTCTCCAACCCAGGAAATATGCATTCTGCTAAAAAAAAAATATGGAATAAATTAAAGGGTGAATGGCAAGAAGGAGAAGCAGGATTGAAGCTTCTGAGAGAGAGAGAGAAATGATCAGAGAATACCAATGAGCAGTGAGGTCTACAGGGAGGGGTCAGAATCATCAAGGAGACGAAAAAAAGCATCAGCTTTGCTGCCTTTGGAAGAGTCAAGGTCACACACAGGTCACACACATCAAAAGGGATGGGGCTTGTATGGTAATCAACATCCCCCAGACTGATGATTTTGACTTTCTTCTCCCCATGGGTAACACCTGATGAGTTTAAATCTCCAGATTCTGGCAAATCCTTTACACATATCTTACAGAAATCCTGAAAAACTGTCCAAGTGCCAAATGATAGGAGGAAGAACATTTGAACTCTTCCAGTCTTTGTGGTGTGGGATGTGGAGAACCGCAAATCTTGAGCCAATCAATTTTATATCAATATCTGCATGTTTCAACAGCAAATCATTGCAGTCCAATGGGTAAGCTCCTCAGAATCTGGTAACTTCAGGTTGTTTTTTTTATTATTATTATTACTTTATTCATTAAACATGAAACTCAGTCAACTGAACATTCAAAAATGCATCACAAATACCATTGACTGGTGCTAATGGTTGATGCGGGTTGCTGCCAGCGTCCTAGGTATCAACCAAGTGTCTTCTTAAAATATACAATGTTCCGAGTAGCACAGTTTTTTGCAGTTCTGCTGGTGTTATTGCAGGAAGCTGCAATTTCTTGATGTGTTTTGTAAAATTCTTGGACATGGTACCAAATGCCCCGATGACAATGCGTATCACTGTTACATGTTCATCCATAGCCGTGTAGTTTCGATGGCCAGGAGGGTTGGGGCACTATTTCTCAATCTTATCAACTTAAATTCCCAGGATTCACCAGCCAGCATGGAAGAGCATGGCTGGCTGGGGGAATTCTAGGAGTTGAAGTCCACATGTCTTAAAGTTGACAAAGTTGAGAAACACTGGTTTGGCAAAACTCCATCACCAGCTCAGTTATGGAACTGGGGGATGGATAATGATATGCAACAGGGAAGTTGTTACAATAAGATTATACCAACCCTAGGGTATAATCCCATCTATATTCCTACAACCAAACCTACCAACAATCTCCAATTGGTTATCTACACAGCAGAGCACCTGAAATTTGCCAGGATCTTCTGGTTTCTTGGATAATAATAGCCATTCTGCTATCCCACCCTGGTATCTTGACTGGCACCTAGTGATATATTTGCAAGATCCTCCTGTTCCCTACCCCCATACCCAATCATATCTTATTAGGACATAGTAATAATTACCAGAAATCAGCATGGCTTTCTCAGTAATAAATCTTGACAGCTAGCCATATCTAATTTCTTAATTAGGTAACTTTCTTAAGATTGTCAGAATGGTATAGATTCAATATATAAACTGCATATTATAGTAGACTTCAGTAAAGCATTTCATCAAATAGCCAATGACATGCTGATTAGCAAGTGTCATTGAGCCCACACCATTAAGTGTAAGCTGAATGGTGTGAGAATTAAGCAGATAGGTAGCTAGCTCAAAATTCATATATTCCAAAAATACTCATCACTGACCCCTCATCAAATTGGAAAGAGGCATTGAGTGGAGTGATACAAGGTTTAGTTCTGTGTCCTCTACTCTTCACTATTTTATGAATGACCTTGATAAAGGATTGGAGGGAATGCTTATCAAAATTGCAGTTGACATAAAATCAGATGAGATACTCAGCACCTTAGGATATATGAGCCATGGTGGTGCAGTGGTTAGAGTGCAGTACTGCAGGCTATTTCTGTTGACTGCCAGCTGCCAGCAGTTTGGCAGATCGAATCTCACCAGGCTCAAGGTTGATTCAGCCTTCCATCCTTCCGAGGTGGGTAAAATGAGGACCCAGATTGTTGGGGGCAATATGCTGACTCTGTAAACTGCTTAAGAGAGGGCTGTAAAGTACTGTAAAGTGGTATATAAGTCTAAGTGCTATTGCTATTGCTACAGTATATATATGTAAAATTCCAGGCATGCAAGATGCTGTGACTGCAAACACAGTTATTTGTCCAACCTTCTATATTGGCAAGTCTTTATTGGGCTCTTCTCCAGTGGCCAGGCAGAAATCAGTAAGCAGTGGCATAGCACACGTGGCACAAGCCGTGTTGGAGGGCGGACGGGAGTGTGTTGTGCTGCCAGACCTTGACAGTGATTTTTCTAATGAACAGCTTGTTTTTTCATCCACTCTTCAAGTCTTCTGAGGATCAGTTAGGGATGTAAAATTTGCATAATATAATATGGAAATGGAAATTGTATCTCTCCAAAGGATGATTGTAAAGTTAGTTTTTTAAAAAATATATATATGCAAAAGTGAGCCTATTTGGCCTAAATCAAAATTCATCAAGTGAAATTACCTGGGACACCTCCTCTCTTGCATTTTGCGGCATGAGGGACAAACAGAAATAATGCAGACTATGGTTATATGTGGTAGAATCCCATCAGTGAATTTCTTAACTCGAAATTCACGTGATCTAATCTTCACTCCAATTGGTAAAGTTAATTTTGTCCTGTGGAAACTCAGATCTGTACTGGTAAATGGGACAGGTAGTACTGGTTTAACCCTTAGCTTGCATATGTGGTATAGGTAGCCCTTGGCCATAATAGAGCCCAGAATTTCAGTCATATGTCACAACGCTCATAAGTTGAGGCACCCATGTGCCAACAGGATTTTATGACTTTTTGGGTGGTGTTTGTTAAGCAAATGCTGTAATTATTAAGGGAATGCTGTGGTCATTAAGTATGGTTGTTAACCAAACCCATTGGTCACAGTAGGCATTTTTTGCTGGAAAGCAGACACTGGCTTGTGACAAAAAAATAATAATATTTATTTATTTATTTATTTATTTATTTATTTATTTATTTATTTATTTATTTATTTATTTATTTATTT
>QLTV01002698.1:656944-666986 GCA_003457575.1 Thermophis baileyi
CGTGAAATATTTTTGGACTCTCTCAATTGTATTAATGTCCGATATGCAGTGCGGGTTCCAGACAGGTGAGCTGTATTCGAGAATTGGTCTAACGAACGTTTTGTATGCTCTAGTTAGCAGTGTAATGTTGCCAGAGAAGAAGCTACGCAGGATTAAGTTGACTACTCTTAATGCCTTTTTGGCAATGTTGTTACAGTGGGCTTTGGCACTTAGATCATTAGATATGAGTACTCCAAGATCCTTGACAGAATGAGGGTCGTCTACAAGGTCGTGTCCTCCAAGCTTGTATTTTGTGTTCGGATTCTTTTTCACTTTTTTTTTTTTACATTGAGTTTTCACTCAATGTACAAATTACCACATGCAAATTGTCCTAATACAGACATATTATGCAAAGACCAAGCTTTCTGGAGAAGAATGTCATCCCTTGAAAGATGGAAGATGGAAGAAAAGACAAAGAAGGAAGACCAACAGCAAGGTACACAGACTAAGTTATGATGGTGATAACACCCAGCCAGGAATTAGGGAGCCAGGAATTAGGGAGGCTTCAAGCACAAAATTAGCTGAGTCCTTGTGCAGCTACAAGAGATCCAGAATTGAGCTCCCCACCCTACCCCACCCCCAGCCTTAGCAATAGCAATAGCACTTAGACTTATATACCGCTTTACAGTGCTTTACAGCCCTCTCTAAGCGGTTCACAGAGTCAGCATATTGCCCCCAACAATCTGGGTCCTCATTTTACCCACCTCGGAAAGATGGAAGGCTGAGTCAACCTTGAGCCGGTGAGACTTGAACTGCTGAACTGCAGCTAGCAGTCAGCTGAAGTAGCCTGCAGTGCTGCACTCTAACCACTGCGCCACCTCGGCTCTTTGGAGCCTTGAACTCCATAGGATCTTAACTTAACTTAGGGGGCGTGCATAAGCGCACCAGCGTGCCTACTGTCCCTGTCCTACTGTACCCATTTGTATGTACTCATTTTATGTGTTTATGGCTATGTTTTGCTTCTTTATATCCATTTATTTGTGCCATTTTTCATGTGTCCTGTTTCCTTGCACTTGTTGACAAATAAATAAATAAATAAATAAAATAATAAATAAATAACTATCAGGTGAAAGCTGGCAGTCTGGGAAGATTCCTCTATAATAGAATATAATAAAATAATACACTTAAACTCTAGACATGTGAGTCTGGTTGCTTGTGCCTGACACTTGATGGCTACACTGTTGGAACCCCTGAAGGACCAGGTTAGGGACATATTATGATGAAGGAAATCTGCCTGTATGGTCACTAAAAGTTAAGACCAACTTGATAGCAGGTAATCAGTGTTCCAAAACAGTGTACAGTTTTGTTTTAATTAGTGAACACCTAAATGACCATCTGAATGGAAACAGGTAATTGAACCATTTAATTAAAAAAAATTTTTACATTTTAAAATTAATTACTATCCAGAAATAAATGATGTACAAATCTCTGAAATAAATAAAAGTACTAGTAATATATACTCTACTAAGAAACACCCAATAGTGTGAAAGACTCAAGGATATCTCTTCAGAAAGGACACCTAACTGCCCTGTGGAGTTTCTTCTTTAAAGTTCAGGCATAGAAATAATTTAAATGCTGTTTTTGTAATCAGTGAGGGGCATAGCCAGTAATTAGTATGCAACCTAAAATTTAGAGGGAGGATCAATAGATCAATTGATCAATACATGAATGCATTGATGCATGACTGCATGGACAAATGATTAGTTGGTCTGGTTAAGCTGACAGGCAGATAATTACATCGTAATCCATAAGGATTCATTTACAAATCGTTTGGCCTTAGATTGGTTTAATCAGGCTCCAAGACTACAGTAAACCCTTTTTGGAATTAATTATGAACTCCAAGGGATATGCCAGAAACATAAGAGTCTAGTACTTTGAATGTGCTGATTCTTTTGATTGTAATTAGAACAACCAATAAAACTTTTATTAGTATTAACCCCCACACACATCCACATACCCAGAGAAATGCCCTGAGGAGCTACTGTTGCTTCCCATAAAAAAAAGCCTATATTCTCCAGCATAACTCCTGCCAGATATTTTAAATTATAATTCCCAAGCTGTCCTAAACATGCATCGGGTTAACTAAACTAAACTGTAGTTAATTTGTAGAGATCTGACAAAAGGCTGAAAAAGTATTGGAGAAATTATTGGCTCCATGGATCCAAGCCATCCCAAACCCATCCCAAAATATTAACTTTGAATCCTCAAAATTGAATTAAAGCCAGATTTAATTAACCATTGTGTTGCTAACTTAACAACCACAGTGATTCACTTAACAACTGTGGCAAGAAAGTTCATAAAATGGGGCAAAACTCATTTAAAATTGTCTTGTTTAGCAATGGAAATTTGGGGCTTAGTTGTGATCATAAGTCAAGGATTACTGTAATAGTAATTTTAGACTACAGCTGAGGAGTCCCAGGTTCACATCCACGTTCAATCTTGGAAGTTCACTGGGTGACCTCAAAGTAGTCACAATGTCACTGCCAGGATATTTGTTCTTGAGGAAAGAGGAAAAGGGAGTGCTGGAAATCCAACCAAAACATTGTCTCAAAGGTGCTTTTTTAAAAGGCTACTGGAATTTCTTTGGTTTTGCTTGAAGATGTTTCACTTCTCATTCAAGAAGCTTCTTCAGTTCTGACTGAATGGTGGAGAATGGTAGTCTCTATGGAGATTCTTTGTTTAGTTTTGTTCCCCCCCCCCCCAAACAACTACTTCATAAATCCATGGCACAACATAGAAGAACAAACCCATCAGCACAAGATTCAGCAGTCCATCTGCATTTAAAAGACAAAAGCCACTCTTTTGAAGGCAGCAAAGTCTGTATTTTGGATAGAGAGGACCACTGGTTTAAGAGGGGTCAAAGTTGAACAGTCCTCTCTCAACAGAGGTGGAGGGATATGACATCTATCTCCAGTCTACAACACAGTCCTTTCAGAAGTTCCAAGAAGGCTCCATACCCATTTGTACTAATCAGGTGACCCCGAGGACACAAATAAACCTCCAAGTGGCCTCAATGACTCTCTAAAACAGGGGTGGGTTCTACTTACCTTCCCTACCGGTTCGCATCGCGTCAGAAGTGCTCATTTTGTGCACATGCCCCCATCACGTCACGCAAATGACCCTCTGTGCATGCCCCGAGGGTTCTTTGCAAGCCACTTTCAAGGAGCGGCGACTGGAGAACCAGTTCGGGGGGGTGTCCGCCCAGCCATCGCTGCCGGTTCGACGAGCGGGGGCAATTTTCTGCCACCGGTACGGGAGAACCGGTCCGAACCGGCAGCAACCCACCACTGCTCTAAAAGAATGCAAATGACCAGCTGTCTGCAAGGACTATAAATCCTTCCATTCCCCACCATCCAGTCAGAGCTGAAGAAGCTTCTTGGAAGAGAAGTGAAAAAATCTTCAGAGAAAAACAAGAAAGTCCAGTTTCCCCTTGAAAAAGTACGTTTGGGACAACCATGACCTGGATGCCCGAGAATCTCTATCGACATCTCAATATCATCTAGAGTCAGAAGACTGGAAGTGGGGTTGGATATCCCATAAATGTTTTTATTTTCTTGTGTTCTGAGGAGAGGAAAAGGACAAGACAAACATTCTGAATTTTGACTTCTTCCTCGGACTTTAAGAAGCATCGCCCCATAGAGAATTTCAGCTTAGGACCTTCACAGTCAAGAGGAAAATATCGCAGAGCTGATCAATTCACAGCGGGGAAAGATTTTCCCCAGAGGCAAAGCCTAAGACAGGTGCAGAATGTCAAGTTTTATTCACTGGTTACCAATTAGCGAGAGGGCATTTGCTCCTCTCCAGCTCAGTGAAGTAGAAAATGAGTGGTCAGGAATTGTTTGAACTCTTTTTGGTTGATTTTTGGTTTCTTTTTTTTTTTCTACACTGTTGAGTAGCAAGCGATCTAAATCTTAGCTTTTTTAAATTTGTCTTTCTGCTATAGGCCTAATGAAGCAAGAGGGAAGGAGCAAAGAGTGGGGGGAAAAAGAATGGTGAAGTGACCACCATTCCCAGGTGCCTTTCAAAAAAGTCAGTTGATTTTAAGCTCCACTAGTTGGCAAAACAGGACCTGATCAGTGAGCGATAAAGGCTAAATTACAACCATTGTTTACATTTTGTATCCTGGATGTGGCCCATGTAAATGATTTATGATGCAATGAGAAGGTACAAATGTTAGAGGGAACATATAGGTGATCTCTATGAGGTGACATGATAGCAGTGTTCCAATATCTCAGGGGCTGCCACAAAGAAGAGGGAGTCAACCTATTCTCCAAAGCACCTGAAGGCAGGACAAGAAGCAATGGATAGAAACTAATCAAGGAGAGAAGCAACCTAGAACTAAGGAAACATTTCCTGACAGTTAGAACAATTAATCAGTGGAATGACTTGCCTCCAGAAGTTGTGGGTGCTCCAACACTAGACGTTTTTAAGAAGAGATTCTCTCCTGAGAATACCATGGCCAGCCCAGAAAACAAACAAGTGGATTATTGAATAAATCAACCCAAATTTCTGACTTGACGCATAAATGACTAGGCTCAACTTATCCTATTTAGGATACATTATGCAAAGATCCAGTCTCTGGAGAAGGCTCTGATGTTGAGAAAGGTGGAAGGATAGAGAAGAAGAGAATGACCAGGAACAAGGGGGATGGACTAAGTTACAGTGGTGGTGAGCACACCAGTGGAAGATCTGAAAGACCAGGTTAGAGAGATCGTTAGGGAGAAAAACTATTTATTAGATTTTTATCTCACCTTAATAATTGTGTAAAGAAAAGAAAATGTCTGCATGGTCACTAGGAGTCAAAATGAATCAATCAATGAGACCTGTGGTTCATACTGGTTGTTTTAGACCAGGGTTGGTTTTGATAGATTTTACGTGTGTGTGTGTGTGTGTGTGTGTGTGTGTGTGTGTGCATGGAATCTCAATTTTTCTTAAAAATGGCTAAAATTTAGTGATGTTTTAATATTTTCACAAGAAATCACTGATCCTTAGCATCAGAATACTGAAATCATGTGAGTCTTAAGGATGAGATTACAGAATGTAATCTGTAGAATGTTTCTTTGGGGTCAGTTTCTTCTCTGTGCTATAAAATAAAAAAAGCTAAATATAAAACAGACGTAGTAGGACCTGTTGCTTCTTAGATAACAAAATTATCTTCCTCTGGAATTTCATTCTTTTTCTTTCTTTATTTGCAGTACTACTGTGGTGTGTTCCTACCCATGTTACCTTGTCTGCCTTTCATGACGAGGTAGCATGAAGTTGGGCAATTTGAGAATCCAGGATGATGAAAACGCATCTCTTCTTTCACTCTGGCAATCAATAGCAGCTTAGGAAGTTTACACAAACTCTCTATTAAATTATTTTGTTTTCATCTCCTAATGAGTACATTTTATCTATTCTGTTGCTTTTTCAATGGATTGAGGTCATTGGTCAACTTAAAATGGATGGAATAATCAGTGAAAGGCTTCAGTTGTTGTAGTTAAATGACTGCCTCTGAGTATGACTTTTTAATTAAGAAATGGAGGCATGCATTATGGAGGTGGAGAAATGAGAAAAGCCACACAAAACATAGTTGTATATTTTGATAGACTCTGTCAAATGAGACCCACCAGGCAAGACAGATGCAATAGGCAATTACCATCTGATTGCAGGATAATTGCTGTACATTTGCTTTAAACGGTCACAGTGGAATTATGTTTATTGAGTGCCACTGCACTTACTAAGCCTCAAGCATTCTGTCTCTTTTAATTTTACTTTGTTCATCACATAAGCATCCTGCCCTGGGGCCACACAGGTCTTTTGGGGCATCCTGCATCACATATATGTGACATATGGGAGTATGTGTATGTACATACTGTAGATATACAGATAATAATCTAGGGATTATTTTGAAATCCATTCCCCAAAAGATTTCCTTTACCAGCTTTCTGAAACACTATAGGGAAATCATTTACCTACGGAGAAAAGTTCTCACCACTGGAATCACCTGCACAAAAAGTGCCCGTGCTTTAACCCTCTCAGAGATCAGGGGAGAAACATTTAGATGCAAAATATGTATTGCAGATTATTGTGTGTCGGGTTAAGACTGGGTGATGGACAGAGGAAAATAAAATGAGAGACAGAGTACGGGCTGGTCTCAGGGAAGGCAATCTTTCTGGTTTGCATAGGTACCATGTTCATTGTGCTCTGATCCAAGGTTATCAAAACTTTAGTGGCCATGGTTTCTAACTATTGCCCTTGAATGAGTTGTTAGTCTGCAATCAGGTCTCTCTTATCCATGAATGAAAAGGTTGACTGTGGTCATATTGATGAACTCTGGCTGACTACAAGGGTAGGGATGTCCACTCTCGAAGATATGCCTGATTAGATTTTGCATGTGGCACCAGCCCAGGGCCAGGATAGGGGTATAGCTATTATTGAAACACTGGTGGCTTCCAGAGACATTGATCCACAGATAAACAGTTGTGAGGCCCTGTTTGTAAAGGTGGGCTCAAAGAGGATTATTGCTAATACACCAATTTTCTTGCTGCCTAGAAGCTCCCCATCTGAGCTGTTTCAGTCTGTTGCTTGGTTGACTGTAGAGTTCCCCAGGTTTATGGTACCTGGCAATGTTAATCTTCCTTCCTTGGAAGAGATGGCTTGGGAGTTCCTGGCCACCATGGCAACCACAGACTTGATCCAAGAAAAAGTAAAACTGGTTTAAAAAATAGAGCACTGGTTGACTGGAGTTAAGGGATATTATCATCAGTTCCAAGTCAGAACTGGTCAGATAATTCCAGGAATGGTCGGATTCAGAATTGTCAGATTACTTCAAGTTGACCTTAGAGTGGCTGTACCCCATTGTGAGGAAGTAGTATCTATTCACACTGTCTACTCCATGCACACCCTACTAACTTTCAGAGGGAATTCAAGGTTATACTTAAGGCTTTTGCACATGATTCAACCAAGGCCTTACTCTCTGCTTGCAATTAGAAAGTAACAAGACCTTGGATCAGATCATGTCTGTGTAGCTGGTTTTATTATAGAACTGGATGAAATTTGCAGGTAAAGTTACTACCATCTGGAGCAACGAAGCCTAGCAACTTTCTTAATAATACATTCATGGTGTTTTGCATTGAAGGAGCAGTTTCAAGGTTCATTTGTATATTTCTTAGATAATGGTTATCTCAGCAGTAAAATAACTGTAGTCCTTGAATAAATAGACAAGAAGAGATTTCAATTTGGGAGGGGATATAAAGATCAATTAACTTCCTCTTTCATCCTAAATATGTTGCTGCATTAAAATTATACACAATTTTATATATATCTAGATTATGTTCTTGTCCAGCAATATATAGATATATATATATATTACTTTCTGGTATATATGAATGAGTTGTTGTAGCTAGGCACTGTTCATCCTCCTGTCAGATGATCTCCCAGAAGACAAGCTATACCTGGACAGAGATAAGCTCAGTCTGAGAAAATTGGCAGGGAGTAAAATAGATAAAGTTTTCAGATAGAGAGAGTTTCTATCAAGGGAGAACAAAAAAAGTAAAAATGGACTAATGAGCTGGCAGGGAGGGAGAGTAGTTAAGAGTTTTGGAGAGAAAGAAGATGACTAGTGAACCAAAATGGAGTTTGACAGCTTTGGCTATTGAAGATTAGCTGGTTCCAGACTAAAATCCCAAGACCAACATGATGTTAGCCTGAAAGGTTGTCAACTAATGGTAAATAAAACCAAGGACCTGAGGAGGTGATACCCTATATGTATCATAGAATCATAGGGCTGGAAGGGACTTTGGAGATCTTCGAATCCAACCCCTGTCCAAGGTAGGAAACCTTATTCCATCCTGGACAAATGGTTGTCCAATCCTTACTTGAAAACCTCCAGCGATGGAGCACTCACAACTCCAGGAGGCAAGCTGTTCCATTGATTAATTGCTCTCACTGACAGAAAATCTCTCCTTAGTTCCAGGTTGTATTTAGGCATCTACTAGGCATGGTAAAACCACCCTTCATGTTGTCCATATTTTCAGCATAGATTTAAGGTATCTATAAATTCTGGATAGTTTCTCTGGAGTCATATACCTTGTTCTTTCCCTCTCCTCATTAGGACTTCTTCACTTTACAAAGATCCATCTCTTGAAGACAGATTGATTCTGTACTTGTTCCTCTGTGTCAACCCTGGACTTGAACAATAACAAATCACTCCCACTCATTACTCTTGGTAGTGGGATTTCATCTGATGCTGATGAAATATTCAAAGACTCATTGAGGCTATGGAGTCCAACTTCCTATTTAGTGCAGGAATCCAAATTAAAACAACCCAGACAGATGCATGTTCAACCTCCCCTTTAATACATCCAATGAAAGGAAGCCATCTGTCTCTCTGGCTAATTGGATATTGGTAATCTTTCAGACTTTTCTGTTTGGCCATAATATGTAGGAAATGTAATAGTTTGAGTTTACAAAGAAAATCCCAATCTTCAGAATGGCAAACCAGCAAAGAAGAAAACATCAATTCAGAATTCTAGTGGGCTCCATGTGGCTTTGATTTAGCTCCAGTTGGGAAAATCAAAGCCTTCTGGGGTTCGGTAAGAGAGGGGCCACATCTAATGGATTTTTACCTAAAGATCCTTTCAGTCTCCACATGAAACTTTTCTTTTAAGATTTAATTAGGAGAAAAACTCAATTCCTATCTGTTCTTTAGTGTGTCACTATTTAACTAGAGACAGTTGGAGACTCCTGTGTGACAATAGATCCATTTATTTTTATGACTCTTTTCCAAACAATTAAAAAAAAAACTAACTCACCCACCCCCAAAAAGCAATCAGAAAAAGTGCTGTGAGCATGCTTCAAAATTGACTATTTTGTGCATAAATTTAGAAAACATCAAACAACCAAAAGAATACGTTTATGATCAGAATGGGTAAAATAAACCAAGGAAACCTGTCGTAGTGGGTGTACTAGAGTCATTGCTTTATCTTTTTTAAACTTTATGATAAATGGTTTTACAAAAGTGCAACACCTGTCCTTGTTGTTGTTGTTCAGTCACTGTCATTTATTTATTTATTTTATTTATTTGTCAAGCGTATATATGATTACGAACAAAGTATAAACAGAGTATAAATATGTCCAACTCTTTGTGACCCCATGAACCACAGCATGCCAGGCCCCCTGTCATCCACTCTGTCCCAGAAGTTGCCCAAATTCATGTTTATTGCATCGATGACATATCTAACCATCTCATCCTCTTCCATCCCCTTCTCATTTTGCCTTCAATCTTCCCCAATATCAAGGTTTTTTCCCCAATGAAGACCTGTCCTTAGTCAGAAACATTCTTAACCTAAAATAAGCACTTAATAACTCAGAACAAACTTCCATTGTTTCCTAATTTGGCCTATGCACTACCATCAAAGAATATTGCCTTCATAGTTTTTGCACAGCTAAATATTGTGTGCCATTTGCCCCTATTCCTGAATTGAAAGGCTTTGCTCATTGACATTTTTTGATTACTGCAATGCCATCTACCTGGAGCTGCCCTTAAAGAGTATTCAAAAGCTTCAGCTGATGCAAAATTCAGTGGTGTGGGAAACTATGGGCATTGTGGCCAATCTCACTCAAGGAACTACCAACTTAGACAAACAATCCAATAGTAAACAACAGATTAATCAAGGAATCACCAAGAACACTCTCACCGACACTGACAGGGGAAGCCACCCTTGAAGAGTGTTCGGAGACTACAATTGGTCCAGAATGCGGCTGCGCGAGCTGTCGTGGGTGCACCTAGGTACACCCATATTACACCTATACTCCGCGAGCTGCACTGGCTGCCTATTGGTCTCTGGGCACAATTCAAGGTGTTGGTTATTACCTTTAAAGCCCTATATGGCTCAGGGCCAGGTTATCTTCAAGACCGCCTTCTGCCACATAGCTCCCAGCGACCGGTAAGATCCCACAGGGTTGGGCTCCTCCAGGTCCCGTCAGCTAAACAGTGCCGGCTGGCGGGCCCACGGGGGAG
>QLTV01002698.1:667206-710611 GCA_003457575.1 Thermophis baileyi
CCGGTAACATCATAATAGATAAGAGACAGTCATTTAGTAATAGCATTTAGACTTATATATCGTAATAATAATAATAATAATAATAATAATCATAATCATAATCATAATAATCATATCATAATAATAATAATAATAATATAAACAGAGAGCAAACCCCAGTCCCTTCTTGTCCTGATAATGTTACCTAGTTGGGTAATGAAATATCTGCAAAAAAACCACAACCAAGTCAGAGAAGACCCAGGACCCCCACATATGGAAATTTAGGAAAAATAAAAGGAAGCTTCATGCCACCTTGTGTGATTTTTTTTTCTTTTTGGTTCTCAAGTGGGAATGATTCCACAGAGTGCAAACAAACAAGATAATTTTCAGGTTTGAAGGAGGAGGAGGAGGAGGAGGAGGAGGAGGCCTTCTGGAATGATATTGCCCAGATGACTGCATTTGCCACATGAAAGTACTTCACAGATATTTGGAGGGAGCTGTCTCCCCTCGATCTTTTTTTCTTTAGGCTAAACATATTTAACATCTCTAAATGTTCCTCTTACAATTTGTTACCTGCCTCAGAACATGATCCCATTTATCAATGTCTTTCTTAAAATGCAGTGCCCAGAAGGAAATGCAATATTGAAGGTGCAATCTGACTAATGCAGAATACAGAGAAAGAATGATTTATCTTGTTACTGACATTATACAGTACTTCTGTTTTGATGCAGCCTGGGATTGGTTGTGATTCACCGAAACACCTAAATCCTATTCTTGTGACTTTGATTTTTCCAGCCCAAATGGAAGATTTTGCATTAGTCTCTGTTGAAAATCATCATTCAGGTTTCTGCTCCTTGTTCCAACTTGTCGATATACTTCTGAATTTCAGTGTTGTCCTTTAAGATGTTTGGTGTTCCTCCCATCTTTGTGTCATCTGCAAAACTGATAATCATATGCTTTAACCACTCATCCAAGTCATTTACAAATACATTGAACAGCACAAGTCTTAACACCAAGCCCCACAGTATGCTACTCAACATTACCTTTCATTTTGATATGGGGTCAATAGTATACACACATTGGTGCTATTGTTCATCCAGATCTTTAACTATCTAATGGTAATATAGTCCATATACAACTAATAGGGTTTCATGGGAGGTCACATTTTTCTTTTGTGTGATACATGGTTGGGTTCCTGAAAAAGGCTATTAAAGTTAGGCATACCTAACTCTCTCACTCTCTTTATATAGGACTTAGATTCTAATGTCTGACTATATTTGTTGTCCTTCTCCAAACCTACTTCAAAAAGTCTGGATCTTTCTTAAAATGTAATATGTATATTTGCCCAAAGCTTTGCATGTTCAAAGAAAAGAAGGACTAGGGGTGACATGATAGCAGTGTTCCAATATCTCAGGGGCTGCCACAAAGAAGAGGGAGTCAAGCTATTCTCCAAAGCACCTGAGGGTAGGACAACAAGCAATGGATGGAAACTAATCAAGGAGAGAAGCAACCTAGAACTAAGGAGAAATTTCCTGACAGTTAGAACAATTAATCAGTGTAACAACTTGCCTCCAGAAGTTGTAAATGCTCCAACACTGGAAGTTGAGATTGGATAGCCATTTGTTTGAAATGGTATAGGGTTTCCTGCCTAAACGAGGGGTTGGACTAGAAGACCTCCAAGGTCCCTTCCAACTCTGTTATTCTATTCTAGTCTATTCATATGAATTCTTGAAATAAGTTTCCACATGTATAATTCAGAATTCTGTATTTCCAAATATGTATAAAGAAAGAACTAACTTCATTACATGGTAGTAATGATTGTTTGCAGGTCTACAAACAAAAGTGTGAATTTTTCTTCTTCCTTTTCAAGGTAATTCTTCGGTTGAAAGGAAACATCAGTTAGTGACTTCACCAATGTTGTCACCAAAACCTAGCTCATCTAAAGCAACCAAATAACTTTGATAAATGCATTAAGCAGGCAAACAACAATTTTATACTGAGCTCCCGGTAAAGCATTTGTAGCTTGCTGAGCAGCCCTACACAAAGACAGAATCAGAGCTTATATAAATATAGCCTATTATGTAACTAAGACAAGATAAAGGAAAAGGCATAATATAAATTGCAGCAGGACATTGAAATATCTTTGACCTATTCTAATTATTTATCCCATTCTACTAGATCAGCACACTAGCTATACTATCTTTGAACTATGGTCAGTGAAATATAAACTATGTGGCTTGGTAGACCACTGTCTAATTCTTGCCCCTGTTAAATTGACTCAGGGTCAATTTAGCTTGAATGTTTTATTAGAGACATTTTAAGCAGTTCAGATGTATGGGGAGCATCCTATATGTTGGTGGAGAATGCAACTCACATGTATATGGGGAGAAGGGCAGGTAGCTTTTGCCACAACTATAGAAACAATCATCTGGACCAATGGCTGGATTGCCATGATTCATAATTACTACTATGAGTTATGAATCAGTAAGTAGTTATCAACAACTAACTGAAGTTTTCTCGTTGCACCCTTATCTCAGGTGCTTTTACTAAGGCAAATGAATTCAATCTAAAATGGAAAAATATACACATGCTGAAGTTTTTCTGTAACTTTTTTTTTTTAAACTCCCCCCTCATACTCGTATATGCCAGCATAAATAAATAGCTTTTGAAAAGCAGTGGAGCAGAAACTCATAGATTCTGAATCTAGAGAGTAATTTATCTTCCTAAATAGATTGTTGTGCATTTTAAGGAGAAGCAGCGTAGCAAGAAGAGTACACTCAGAAAACTGCAACAAGTTTGATTTATAGTGATTGAATATGAGCACAGCAGGAATAGAAGAGACGTCCCAGATCAGTGCAGAATCCCAATGCATCAGCTTAGTACTAGAAGGAATAGCAAAGTGACAACTCAGTGTTTTATAAAACAAATGGGCTTGTTAGGAAAGAAACTAGAGAAGTCATCTCTTTATTGTACTGATGATGTTCCCTAGTTTGGGTAATGAAAGGTCTGCAAGAAAACAACCAAGCTCAGAGCGCTCCAAGAATGCCTCATTAGATTGGTTTCCCAAATTTTGAGTTTCAGGAGTCACTGGTCTTATACAATCCTAGTAGTAGACATCTTTTGCTAAGTTTTGGGGCCTGAGATGGGAATTGGAGGCAGGCAGTTTCAAATGTTGGATTGTACCTAAACCTCAAGATTATTCTGGATTTATATTCAGGAATGGCCATTCCTCTTCACTCTGGTTCACTTATTTTTTAAAGGGATTCCAAGATATAAGCAAAAACCATCTCAAGATGTTCATGACACACAGACTCCATGGGGACTGCTATTCTGAAGCCCCTAACATATGGAATAGTTCAGTTGTCCAATTTCAAAAAAATGACATAAATGTAATATTTAGTAAATGTAGTAAGAGCGTTGGTGGCGCAGTGGTTAGAATGCAGTATTGCAGGCTAATTCTGCTGACTGCCTGCAGTTTAATCCTGACCAGCTCAAGGTTGACTCAGCCTTCCATCCTACCGAGGAGGGTAAAATGAGGACCCAAATAGTTGGGGGCAATAAACCACTCTGTAAACCACTTAGAGAGGGCTGTAAAGCACTGTGAAGTGGTATATAAGTTTAAGTGCTATTGCTATTTCTTCTAAAGGAAACCTGGCAAATCCACACAGTCAAGAAGCATGGTGAGATGGCAAGCTCTACCTACTTGCCTCCATCTCTATCTATGGTGCCTCAATAGAACTTGCCATCACAATGGTTGGAAATAGCTTCTCTAGAATGAATCTCCTTCAGATGTATCATCCTGGCTAGGAGAGAATATAGTTGTAGTTCACACCTCTATTGATTGTGTCTAGTCAAGAAAAGCTATTTATCTATCCTTTTTTTAAAGTAGGCATTTAAGCTATTTTCAATATATGTTGTTTTACATGTTATATGGTATTACATATTATTGTGTTTTTCTAGTGTCTATTGTAAGTCAAACTGGAATGTAATTTAGAAAGAAAGGCAGAATATAATTCTAATTATATAAATGATGTAAATCTATTGTGATTAAGCCAGTTTCGGCTTCAATTAAGAAAAAACCTAAACAACTGGTATATCCACTCCATTTTCTCTCTCTAGTGATAAAATCCTCATCCTCTTGACAATTTAAAAAGTATCTGCTAGTATGGAAGCTTGTCTCATTTTTATGTGTCCCATTGCTCAATAACAACAACAACGACAACAAAGGACAGAAGAAGTGCTATTCCTGAGTTTACTAGAGAAGTACTTTAAAAAAAAATACACAGCTATTTATTGATCATTATTTCTTTCTGCAATTATTTATTGATTACCTGTTTCCCAAAGGACCCAAAGCAGTTTATAAAACTATGCACTAAACTACAGCAGTTAAAACCTTTAACAGTCTAAGCAACTTAAGTAAGGTGGTTCAATAGCATCACCGTCCAAACATAGTGCAAAATAAAATAAGTTTTTAAGGTCTTTCACAAAGCCAGAGGGTTAGGAGCATATCTCAGGGGGCAAAATGGTACACACACTGGTGCAGTCACTGAGTCACTGAGATGCAGCCACTGAGATTCATATTGTCAAGCTCTTACTCCATTCATTCCCTGTGAAATGGGAACACTTGTCATTCTTTCCATCAATGATTGCAGAAGATGGACCGTGTCCGGACTGACTAGATGGTCCACTAAGTACTCGAGGCTGAACTTTAAAGATAATAACCAGCATTTTGAATTGGGCCTGGAAAGAGATCCGTAGCCAATGCAGCAATTACAGCATAGGTGCAATGCTACTAAATCCACTGCCTCTGGTTACCAGATTAGCTGCTAAATTTTGCATTAAATGAAACATCTAAGTTGTCTTCAAAGGCAGCCATCACTGTAGTATGAAGATCCAGATGGAATAGCTTTCTGTGTGAAACTGTGTTTAAATTTTTGTACCTCATTTTCTCCTTGCTCCTCCTTTTTTTTTAAAATCTCTTTCAATAAATTCTTACATATATTTGGCTGGTGATCAAAGTGTGATTTTTCTCGGAACCTTGAAGGCATGTATCTAGACTAGGGCTATGCAATGCTTTGAAGGAGTGATTTAACAAAGCACTGATTGAATCCCCCCCATCAAGCAGGATTAATGAATCAAAGCAGAAGACCACTCCCAGGCAGCAAATCAAATTAGATGGCTACAAAGTGAATGGCTAGCCATCTGACACTTAGAGATGCTTGCTCCAATATCAAAGGCATACCACTCCAAATGGTAAATCAGTGGGCATTCTTCAATGCTTTCCCTGTCTGGGACTCGAGAAGTGCCTTTGGAAAAGTAAGACATTGAAAGTTTTTGCACTTAAATTAGAGTAGAACGCTCACTGTACTGATTCAGGACAGTATAATTTACCCTCTTTGCTGAACACTCTGGTGTTGCTGTACTAAGAGTTGACACTGATTTGATAGAACAACAAAAGCATTGAAGATACCCATCTGAAAACTGGGAATATCCTCTACAACAGTGTTTCTGTTAAGATATTTAAATTTAGTAGCTGGGACAGTGAGGTTGTATAATGAGCAAGAACACACAGTTATAGTTGATTGGTTAGTGAGTACTGGCTCCTGCGTGTGGCAATCTGCACTATGATTGGTTGCTGTGAGTATGGAGGGGGAGTTTTCCATTTTTCCCGCCTTTTTCTTCTGCATGCTCTTTGTGCTCTGTGATTTACCTCATGACGCTCCTGTTTGCCTCACTATCTTGTCTGCTATAAATATAGATGTAAAAAATATTTATTTATATAAAACTACAGGTTCGTGTCAGCAACTCTGACTTTATTTGGATACCTGCTGCACAATTCCCTGACAGTTTCTCAACCTCAGCAAGTTTAAAATGTGTGAACTTCCACAGCCAGCATGTTTGTTTCGCCAATAAACAAGGGCAGAGCTTTTTTCATGATGACAGTACTCATAACAGATAACAGCAGTTATCTGAATATCGTCCTATTGTAGCCTATGGAAGAATCTCTTCTTTTTTTAAAAAAAACAAAAACATATTTAATCTCTTGAAGTGGCTTGAATTCAGCTGGTTCAACCTCTGTTGAATTTCAGTTCTTAGAATTGAACTGAATTATACCCTCTTCAAATCCCCATTTCAAATAAAATTGGGGCTGATTTGCACAGATCTGATACAGGGTGCTTGGAAACACTTTGATTATCTAGTTCTGTTTAAAGAGAAGTGAGTGGAAATGGGTGGGTTTTTCTCACTGATCACCAATCGGTGTGCTGTACTTTATAAATGTCACACTTTTTTCTTGTACACTTTTGTTCAGAATTCTGCCAACCCTCTTTCCAGGCATACTTATTAAACTAACCCCCCGTAGCTTTCGCAGCCATTCTTCCTATATTCTTCTTCTACAGTGGAATAATAATATTCTTCTAAACATCAAGCACAGATGCAGTCTTCATGCATAGATTTAAAAATCTGCTTCATAAGGAAACCACATTCATATCTTAATGTTTCCCCCTTATGACAATTCCATTTGCAGCTTTACAATTTTGCAATACTCTCAGAGAATTTATGGTTTGTATTTTACAAGATTAACATTTTTTTTTAAAGGGGACACGATGGCCTACTGGCTAAGATGCTGGGCTTGTCAACTAGAACTTGGCAGTTTGAGATCCAAGTAATGGGTAACAGGGTGAGCTCCCGTTCTTTCCCCAGTTCCTGCCAACCTAGCAGTTCAAAAGCATGCAAATGCAAGTACATAAATAGATAACACTTCAGTGGGAAGGTAACAGCATTCTGTGCACTTCAGCATATAATTATGATGGCCACATGACCATGGAAGTGTCTTCAGACAATGCTGGCTCCAGAAACAGAGATGAGTACTCCCCCCCCCCTTAGAGTTGGATACCACTGGATAGGGGAAACCTTTAACTTTACCTTTTAAAAACATTTTTTAATATTTTAAGGAGATCCAGTTTGGTTAACCAGTTAAATCATCTGGCTAGAAACCAGGAGACTGTGAGTTCTAGTCCCACCTTGGGCACAAAGTCTGCTGGATGACATTGAACCAGTCATGCTTTCTCAGTCTTAGGAAGGAGCCAATGGCAAACCACTTCCGAAATCTTGCCAAGAAAACTGCAGGGGTTAATCCAGACAGTTGCCAGGAGTCAACAATGACTCAAAGGAACAACAACAACAACAACAACAAAAACCCTCTAGTATCAATTTCAGTTTTATCTTTAGGTGAGTCACTATTATTCCCATAAAGAACTCTAATATGCTCCTTCCAGTATTCCCTGACTTGAGTTTCATGCTAAATAATTTATCGGTTTTATTTTTAATTCTGTTCACTCTGCTGGAGCCTCCTTGTTTAGAATATTTCATCTTCTTCCAAAACACTTCCCCCCCCCATCAACACTGCTCTACAATTTCTCTGACTGCATTCATTTCTTTATCTCTTTGACTATGTTTTTCCACTTATTTTTGTCTCTGTGTTATGCAAGATCACTCTCATCCTCATATTTTTCATTATTCATTCTCTTAACAGGAGTTTCCCTCCTTGTCCACAGCTTCTTTTACCTCGGCGTTCCACTTCACCTCCTTTTTCATATTTTTTATTAGTACAATTCTATACATTTTTGTGGTACTCTTTCATAACATTCTTTTCACTCAGTTCCAAGCACCTTTTCACATCCAGTCCTGACATTATCAAAAGCTGTTCTGTCCCACATTCTAAAACTTTTGTCATCTCTGTCTCTTTCACAATTTTTCTCAGTTTTTCATCATAAACAATCAACTCTCTCTTGCTTTTCAATATAATAAAAATAAATATAATAAAAGGTTAAATATTATTTTACCATGTCTTTGCACATATAGATTTATGCCAAAACCAAGTATTCAAAACAGATATTTTTCTCAGCAGATTCTCACCAAAAAATAATCATTCTTATTAATTCTTGGGGACCCCAAATGTTCCAATGTTTTTTCTATATTCTTTTATCTTGTTTTCACCCAACATAATTTCCACCCCCATAGATGACATTAATTCAAAACATTGCAGTGCTTCCCAAAATTCATTCCTTGTTCTTCAATTATCACCATATATTAGATTCCTTAGTTCTAGGTTGGTTTTCTCCTTGATTAGTTTCCATCCATTGTTTCTTGTCTTGCCTTCTAGTACTTTGGGAAATAGGTTGATCCCCTCTTCTTTATGGCAACCTCTCAAATATTGGAACACTGCTATCTTGTCACCCCTAGTCCTTCTTTCAATTAAACTAAACTAAATTAAATTCCTGCATCCGTTCTTCGTATGTTCTAGCCTCCCGCTCCCTAATTGTCTTTGTTGCATTTTTCACTTACATCCACAGTGTAGATGGCATCAATTTCTGCTTTCTGACATACATTTTAGCATACATTATCTCCCACTATCAACTCAATATCAATTCTGCTCTTCAGATCTTTATAGTACAATTTGGTTGATTGTCTGGTGTGGCCAGCACATCATAGTCAATCTCATTACTTCCCAAGTCTCTACTTTCTATCTACAATTTTCATGTAATCTTTTTGCAATGAGTTTACATTTGGAATGTATGCTCTGATAATAATGCATTGGGAACTATTTATAATCTTCAATGCAGGGATGAACAGGCAGAGCTTTTTCATTATGACACTACATATTTTCATCATGTTAGTGTCATTGTGGTTAGAAATGGATGCCAGAGCCTTTGGCAAAAGCAGTGTGATCCTCAAGACTTCATCATAATTTCAACTGGGAAACTGAACATCCTAGATCGAGCCAAGTCCAAAAATGCTAGAGAATTCATGGAAGCTTGGCATTCAGACAAATTGGCCATCAACAGGCCCATAGAGATAAACACAGAATTCAAAAAACACAATCCAAAACCTAAAAAGAAAATAAAAAGACCAAAATACTTCCTTGCCAGCAATCAGTACCTAATAAACAGAGATTAACACCAAGATTAATACCTGATTAACAATCAAAAGTAAACAATATCCCAATGAAAGAACTACCAGCTCAGACAAACGATCAATCAATAAACAACAGCTGTTTCAAGGAACCATCAAGAACATTCCTACCAACACTGACAAGACAAACTTGTATATAAACAAAGAGCAAATGTCACTCCCATTTAGCACTGATGATGTTACTAGTTGGGTAATGAAATATCTGCAAGAAAACAGCCAAGCTCAGAGAGCACCAAGCACCTCATGATCCCGGAAATGATTATTTGTAGTCAAGACAACCAAATGAGTGTTGTGCACAAATTAGAATTACATCAGTAAGAATGGTAAGATGGTAACCCTAGTTGTATTCCTGCTGGTTATAGATAAGGGAATCTATATAATGTACTGAAGTGCTATAATGAACTCAGAAGTAAACCCAATGACACTCAGTGGGGTTTGTTCCCAGAAGGCAACATTGCAGCCAAAACATGGGAAGAAGCCCCAGTGAAATCACTAGACATACGTTTATGAGCCGCGGTGGCGCAGTGGTTAGAGTGCAGTACTGCAGGCTACTTCTGCTGATCTGCCAGCAGTTTGGCAGATCGAATCTCACCAGGCTCAAGGTTGACTCAGCCTTCCATCCTTCCGAGGTCGGTAAAATAAGGACCCAGATTGTTGGGGGCAATATGCTGAGTCTGTAAACCGCTTAGAGAGGGCTGTAAAGCACTATGAAGCGGTATATAAGTCTAAGTGCTATTGCTATTGCTATTAGTTTTATGCAGCTTTCATTTGCCTCAGTGAGGCATTTTGGACTATGAAGGTGACATCTTCTCCCCCATTCAATCAAAGAGGTAATTCAAACCATTGTGAAACAAGGCACCCTTTGAAGTTTTACACATCCCTACTCTATGATGAAACATTTTTATGATTAGAAATGTGCAGATCATTTTTACTGCCTATTTTGCAGAGCAGATTTCTTATTTGACAGATTTATGTCTGGACTTTTAATAAAATATCTGGACATAAATTTGCTGATCCACTTAGGGGCAGAAAATGTACAATACAGTATTGGGTTTTTCTTTCTTTTCCCAGCAAAAATGTTCTGCAGTATGTTGGTGATTCTTGTGGCTACAGCTAGATTCTTTCTTTCTTTTTAATAATTTAATTACAGATTACAGCTGAAAAGAATAGCTATACAAACTACAACTAAATAAAAAGAAAAGAAAAATAGTATGAAAAAGGAAAAAAAGAAGTAACCTTAAATTAAGTTTACTTTATTGTCATTGCACCTCGTACAATAAAATTAAATGCCATCTTCAGTGTACATCATACATAAGAAAACTATAAAAAAAATAAAACAAAAACACACATCCTTCACATTCTACACAATTGAATTGAAAACCCCTGATACTGCATTAATATTGCACTATACAGTAGAATTCAACATAGTTACTGCTCTGGGATAGAAGCTATTTTTCAGCCTATTTGTCCTTGTTTTTATTATCCTGTACCGTCTGCCAGATGGCAATAGTTCAAAAAAAGGTTGCCCAGAATGAGATGGATCTTTAAGAACGTTTTGAACTTTCTTAAGGCAGCGGGAGCTATAAAGCTCTTCCAAGGAGGGGAGAGGGCAACCAATGATCCTCTGGGCAAAGATGTTAACCCTCTGGAGCGCTGTCCTATCTGCCACTGTGCAATTGGCAAACCATACACAGATGCAGTAAGTTAAAATACTCTCTATGGTGCAGCGGTAGAAGGTCACCAGCAATTTTTCATTCAGTTGTTGTTTCCTGAGAAGTCTCAGGTAGTATAATCTCTGCTGGGCCCTTTTGACCAGTGCTGCAATGTGAGTGCCCCAGGTCAGGTCCTCTTTTATGATAACACCCAGAAACTTAAAACTGGCCACTTGCTCCACTCGGTCTCCATTGATAAGCAAGGGCTGGATGTCTGATCTATTCCTTCTATAGTCCACTATAAGCTCCTTGGTCTTATTGGTGTTAAGGACCAAATTATTGTCTCCACACCATGAAAGCAACTGGTCCACCTCATCTTGATAGGCAGACTCATCTCCCCCCGGAGATGAATCCTACCACTGTTGTATCATCTGCAAATTTAATAATAGTATTATTGGCGTGGGTGGGAATGCAGTCATGTATATAAAGAGTATAGAGTAAAGAACTCAACACACAACCCTGTGGTGTACCAATGTTAAGAATAAGGGCCGAGGAGGTATGATTACCTAATCTTCATCCTAACAAGTACACATAATTTAAGAACATTTATTACCATCTTCTTAAGTTACAACATATACTTTCTTGACCTCATATCTCATCTCTTAGCTAAAAACCATATTCCCATCATTCATTCCTTATCACCAAAAGTCCAGTAAGGATTGTCAGATATAACTAAATTATCTATCTTAACCTTGATCAATAAGCCTACCTTGTATTTCTTTCCTATACTTACAACCATCTTAATCCTTAACCCCTTCATGTAGAGTACCACAACTTGATTTCTTGTCATCCTTTTTTTTATCCTTCCTCCCAAATCATTCAGAATTTTAGCAAGTAAATTTCTTTGTATACCCAGTAAGAGGAATTCATCCTTTTTTGTCACTTCTCAAAAAGTCTTTTAAAACTTTAGGAGATCTCTTTTGTACATCCAGTTTTTAAAAATGCATATCTCTGCAACAACTAACACTCAGATAAGCAGGAAACAGCATCAAGTAACCAGGCTGGGAAGAAATACCCTAATCAAGAAACAATCTAGGGAGCATCCACATACCAACCAAGATTGGGAGGACAAGCGATTGTGCATAAATAACCAGCAAACTTCATTCTTTTATTCAATGATATTATTACTTAGCTTGGTAATGAAACATCTGCAGGAAAACAACTAAGCTTGGGGAATACCAAGAACTCCTCAGTTCAACCATGAGCAACATTTGTTCTCAACTCTTGTTCTCAATTTCAAACTTCTGTTAGAACATCTTTCATCATAAACTTTCTGTTATGTACTGACAGTTTACATGGTTTCACCCAGGTCCAGCGTTTGAGCAGGAAGAATGCTCAAACGCTATTGGTTAAAGCATCTGACAGCTCCCTATAAAAGGGCGGGCCGTCAGACTGCAAGTTGTTGGTTGTACATAGAGGTTGCCTAATAAACATTGTTCCAGAGTCGGTCTCCAGAGACATTATTCCCACAACTCAACAGTGGCGATGAAGACGTTGGGAGCTGGAGAACGAAGATGAGCAAACCGAAGGCACAACAACCAGCCGGGCGGATCAGTGGAAGCAACCTCAGAGCGAAGCATGTCTGCTTTCCATCCGCCAGCACCATTCAATCCGGCAAAGAAAAAATGGGAGACGTATATGTCGCATTTTGACTGCTTTTTAGAAGCAAATGATCCTTTGGGTCTGGCAGATAATCGAAAAAGAGCTCTTTTTCTAAGTCACTGTGGCCACACCTAAGAACCAAAGTGACCTTCAGGCTTTCCTGGGACTGCTAAACTTCTATAGTCTATTTCTTAAAAACAAGGCAACGGTTGCTGACCCGTTGCACAAACTGTTGGCTAAGAAGACTCCTTGGTTCTGGGGACCGAAGGAAGCCACGGCATTCTGGGCTGTCAAACAACTGTTGACAACTGACAGTTTCCTCATACAATACAATACAACTCTGCCCTTAGTACTGGTCTGTGATGCCTCCCCATTCGGCGTGGGGGCAGTTTTGAGCCACAAACTCCCAAATGGGACCAAGGCCCTGGTAGCCTATTACTCCAGGACCCTGTCCAGTGCTGAGAGGAACTATAGCCAGCTGGTCAGGAAGTTCCACGAGTACCTTTTTGGGAGGGATTTTGAACTGGTGACTGATCACAATCCATTATTGGGGTTGTTAGCTGAGGACCATCCTACCCCCGCTGCTTTGTCCCCACAGTTTACCAGATGGGCCATCTTCTTGTCTGCCTACTCTTATAGACTCGTGCACCGGCCTGGCAAGAACATGGGGAATGCTGATGCTCTTAGCAGGTGCCCTCTGCTCAACTTGCTGGAGGACATTTCCCCAGACACCCCTGTGTTGCTGATTGACGTTTTGGACTCGGGCATTGTCACTTCTGCCGAGGTGGCAAGACATACGGCCAGGAACCCCTCATTCAAAACCATTTTGAACTGGGTGTGGAGGGGATGGCCTAAGGACCCGGTGGGAGCTGAATTTAAGCCATTCCTGCTAAAGCAATACAAACTATCCAAACAGGGGGGCTGCCTATTGTGGGGTGATCGAGTTGTAATTCTGCCCAGCCTGCATGCTGGCATTCTTAGGACTTTGCATGAGGGCCATCCGGGGATTGTCTGGATGAAAGCCCTCGCTAGAAGTTACGTATGGTGGCCAAATATGGATTTAGAAATCCAGGAGTGGGTGGGAAAGTGCAAGCCGTGCCAAGAGTCACGGCCGGCTCCCCCAAGGGCCCCAGTTCAGGACTGGGAAAAGCCTAGAGCTCCGTGGTCTAGACTACATGTAGATTTTGCTGGTCCCTTCCATGGCCAGACATTCATGATATTGGTAGATGCCTACTCGAAATGGGTAGAGATTTTTTTAATGGGTTCTACATCGGCCGAGGCAGACATAAGGGTCCTCAGGCATTTGTTTGCCACCCACTGCCTACCTGATGTACTTGTGTCCGATAACGGGCCACAATTTACAGCCACCCAATTTGAGGGGTTTCTGGCAGGATTAGGGATTCGCCATGCACTATCTGCACAGTTTCACCCGGCGACAAATGGCCTTGCGGAGAGAGCCATGAGATCCGCTAAGGAAGCCCTAGGGAGGCTAGGCCCAGGGGACTGGCAAGCCAGAGTAGACACCTTCCTCCTCAGCCAACACATAACCCCTTGCGCAGCCCAGCTGAACTCTTAATGGGCCACAGACTCAGATCGGTCCTGGACTGGCTGCACCCAAATTATGCACCCCAGAAAAACAACGACGAAGCACAACGAACCAGGTCCTTTAGCATCGGGGACCTGGTCTTTGCAAGAAATTACACCGAGGGTTCCCTATGGCTACCTGGGAAAATAGAACAAGTCACTGGGCCCAAGTTATATGTAGTTAGGCTTGACGATGGGCAACAATGGAAGAGACACATAGACCAAATTCGAACCCGATTAGTTGAAAACACACTAACACCAAAAACTGAACAAATTTATACTCCTTCCTCAGCTAACTCAAGCCCGATGGAGCCGGTGGACTCACCTGAGGAACCAGGAGTCCAGCGATGATCAAATAGCCAACCGGTTCCCGTAGACGAGAAGGCCCTGCCCGAAAGCTTCCAGGAGCTTCCAGGCTGAGACCTCAGAGCAGCAGCAGACCTGCCTGCACAGGCTGCTGCCTCAACACCGACTGAGCTGGGCAGGTCAGGGAGGGTTCCTAAACGCCCCGCCTACCTCCGTGATTATGTCTGCCGCTTGGAATGCTCCATCAGAGAGGGGAGGGGTGTTATGTACTGACAGTTTACATGGTTTCACCCAGGTCCAGCATTTGAGCAGAAAGAATGCTCAAATGCTATTGGTTAAAGCATCTGACAGCTCCCTATAAAAGGGCTGGCTATCAGACTGCAAGCTGCTAGTTGTACTAATAAATATTGTTGCCTAATAAATATCGTTGCCTAATAAACATTGTTCCAGAGTCAGTCTCCAGAGTCGTTATTCCCACAACTCAACACTTTCTGAGAAATCCCTGCACCCATTTTTTACCTACAGCAAAATTGTTTTCTTTCCCTATCTATAAATATCCTTTAAATAGAATCACAATGTTCTGATCTTCTTAAAGAGACTAAGATTAGGTCTTTGTAAAGAAACATGCTAAGTATGATGGAAATTGTTCAGGCTCATCCTGAAAGGAAGCTCATTTTAAAAAAAATTGCTTGAGAATTTTTTTTTTCATGAATTCCATTGTGAAGTATAGCCTATGGTAAAAATTTTCAAGGACTTTAGCAATTTCTTTTGGGTTGTTTGCTCCCTCCATAAGACAATGCTATTGATTTTGGAGCATTTTTATTAGACTCATCATACTTTTAATATGCAACATGGTCAAATCTCACAGTCCTAATTCTTTCTTTTTAGTTTCTGTAATTATATAATACTTTCTTTTTAGCTTCTTACATTTACTTAATAATTCATCAATTTCTAATTTTTACTTTAACCAGTTTTTTCTTTCTTATAAGCCTTTTTCATCATTTAATTGTCTCATTTCTGCTTTAGTGCATTCCATGTATAGTATCTGAAGTGCCATATATACTTCCAAAGTTTCTGGCAAATAATTGAATGTTTTAGTTAAATGTTTATGAGATGGCAAATCTATAAGTAAAACAGGATTTAATTTCTCTTGATAAGAACTAGCCAGTTTATGAAATAAAGATGGTGTGATGGATCCTGAGATGGTTTGTAATTTTAATTAAACCAATTGAAGTTGGTGTAAGACTTTGGATGAGAGTTGCTAATATCAAAATATATTCTATTCATAGAAAAATGTTTGTGCTGTTGAAGGTGCGCAAAATTATTAACTTCTTTCCACTGACAACCCTGTAAATTGAGTATCACACAAAAAAACTAAACTTTGGTAAAGCTTGTTATTGTAGTATTTAAGCTTTAGTTATAAGACACAAAGTCTCTTGCCTTGAGGTCTCTGCCTCTTTATGGTTTCCTGCCTTGAGCAAGAGGTTAGACTAGAAGACCTCTGAGCTCCTTTCCAGCCCTATGTTCTATGTTCTATTTTGTATTGAAGCTTAAACAAAAATGCATTTGCCTTACGGTTTTGATTTTCTTACTGATGTAATTAGAAAAACCCTTTAAAAATACTCTACTAAGTGAGGATCCAGTATTGCATACTATTTTCTCCAAAGGAATTGTCTCTAGAATTGGTAAGTGCTTGTTGTATGTATTTATTTCTTGAAGAAAGGCCAAATCTGGCTTTGTAACTTTTTTTTTAAAAGATGCAATCTAATATTTTTCAAGCAATCCCAAGACTTTTATATTCAAGAAAATTATTTTTATTTTTAACTACTCAAAGTAACATTGCAGCTGTTGTTCAAACAGTCTGCCTGGACTATACATCTTGTTTAAATGCAAAATTCAATCTAAATGTTTGATACTTCTGCTCCCTTCCTCCACTTCCCTCTCCCCTCCAATGAAGCATCCACTATCAAACTTAAAAGCCCTAAGTAAATTACTATAACCACTTAGCAGTCAAGGAAGAAGTGAGAAATAGTAGCATAACTTTATTAGCAGTTAGCAATAGCAGTTAGACTTATATACCGCTTCATAGTGCTTTACAGCCCTCTCTAAGTGGTTTACAGAGTTAGCATATTGCCCCCAACAATCTGGGTCCTCATTTTACCCACCTCAGAAGGATGGAAGGCTGAGTCAACCTTGAGCCGGTGAGATTTGAACCGCCGAACTGCAGCTAGCAGTCAGCTGAAGTAGCCTGCAGTACTGCACTCTAACCACTGCGCCACCTCGGCTCTTTATTACCTTAGGATCTTAGTAAACTAAATGAGAGTTAGCAGGATAAAAAGAAAACAAAGCAATATCTTATATTTATTTATTTCCCGCTTTTACAAGTAGTCCTTACTTAATGACTGGTCACTTAGCAACTGTTCAAAATTACAACCACTGTAAAAATGCAACATTGGGTCGGTCACGTGCTTAAGAACCAGAATGAGTTATGATAATAATTCTATGCTCAATTACTCTTGTAAGCCCAGGACAATCTGTATTTTTTTTTATAAATAACTCAAGACAGTGAACATATCTAATATTCCCTTTTCTTCCTATTTTCCCCACAACAAAACTCTGTGAGGTGAGGTAGGATGAAAAAGAGTGACCGGCCCAAAATCATCCAGCTGGCTTTCACGGCTAAGGCAGAACTAGAACTCACAGTCTCCTGCTTTCTAATCTGGTGCCTTAACCACTAGACCAAATCTGCTCTTTGATATATGCTCAAAATAGATAAAAGTAAGAAAAAGAAAATTTCACAAAGAAGCAAAAAAGCTTGAATGATTTGAATGACCCATTTTGCCTGTTTTCCAGTGGTATAGAGTCTTCTAACTGCAGGAGACATAGGTTTTATTTATTTGCTAGATTTATATCCCATCTGTCTTCTAAGAGCTCAAGGGAGATTTCATAGTACTCCCATCATCAGCATGGTGGGACAGGTTAGTCTGAAAAGGGCTGACTAGCCCAAAATCACCTAGTGCCTGATATTGGATATGAACTTGTGTCTCTTTAATCCTAGTCCAACATCTTAGTTAAGCTCAGCTCAGCTCAGCTACCTAGCTGCACCATACAGATAATCCTCCATTTACAGCCACAGTTGAACCCAAAATTTATGTCGCTAAGCCAGACAGTTGTTAAGTGAATTATGACCTTTCTTGCCATAACTGTTAAATGAATCACTGCAGATGTTAACTTAGTAACACAGTTGTTAAATGAATCTGGCTTCCTCATTGACTTTGCTTGTCTAAAGGTCACAAAAAGTGATTACATGACCCTGGGATACTGCAACAGTCACAAGTCAGTTGCCAAGCGTCCGAATTTTGATCAGGTGACCATGGGGATCCGCAACAGTCATAAGTATGAAAAATGGTCACAAGTCACTTTTTTTAATGCCATTGTAATGGTCACTAAACAAATGGTTGTAAGTTGAGGACTACCTGTATTGGTGCAATATGGAGGTTGTGACATGACTTGTTTATTTATTTTATTTATTTTTAAAATTTATATGCCGCCCAACTCCCGAAGGACTCTGGGCGGCTTACATCATATAAAAATAAAACATATAAAAACAATTTAAAAAACGATATCCATATTAAAATAAAGCATTCACACAACCATTCATGGGTCAATCAGACAACTATTGGCCCCAGGTCTGCCGGAAAAGCCAGGTCTTAACGGCTTTACGGAAAGCCAGTAAGGTGGGGGTAGTAGGAATCTTGGGGGGAAGTTGGTTCCACAGAGTCGGAGCGGCTACAGAGAAGGCCCTCCCCCGCGGGCCCGCCAGCCGACACTGTCTGGCTGACGGGACCTGAAGAAGGCCAGTCCTGTGCGACCTCACTGGTCATTGGGAGGAGTGTGGTATAAGTGGTATTGTTCCTAAGTTGGGTTTTCTGCCATTTGCAGTTTGCTATCTTTGGGTGATTGGTGCGAACAAATCTTGGCTTTGTAAATCAGACTTTGTTTCCTCAAGTAATTCAAGATTCAGTGCTTGGACTATTAAGCGGCTTTCACTTAATAAATGCTGTATAATCCTGACTTTCTTTAAAAATAGCAAGTTTAATTGGAAATCTCCACTGAATAATCCTTCTACACTTTCCTCCCTTTTCAAATGATCAAGAGCCAGATCTTGTAACATCATTACCGTAATGCTATATAAGAGGTCTTGTATCTCTCTTAGACCTACCATCACCTTTTCTTTAATAGTAAATCTAACAACTGTTGTAATAATGTCTTTCAGGTAAAAAGAGAAACCTCAGAGCCTAATAGGGTCTCTGTATATTCTTTCAAGGTCATACTCTGTAAAATCCAGCTGACATATCATTTATTTTAACTAGATGGTAACACTCTGACAGACATTCTCCTTTTTTTTAACTGAAACAACCCTCTCCTTGTTAACATTAACAGTCTTGGTTTATTTTTGCACCGCGTTAATTTGTACATTAATTTTCCCTTTGTAAGACCTTGATTTTTGTTTCTAAAGATTGTGCTAAAATGAATTCTGAAGTGGCTGTTTCTGCCACATTATTGTATCTGCAAGCTAATTTGGGATAATTTAATTTTTCTAAAGGCAGTAGGCCGGTCCCATTTGTTTAATAACTGATTTTGAAATGTAAACCATTTCAATAAGTTATCACCCTCCCAGTATTATTGTGCCCATTTGGGAATCCTTTGGATTTTTCATTCCCACCTGATGTAACAGAATATGATTAACTTCTACAATGGAGGATTTCAAATTTTAAATTTTAAATGTTTGTTTTGGCAACTGGAAGAGGCATCTCCCCGTAACTCTAACTTAAGTGGATACATTTCCTTGATGGACTTAGTAATTCCAATTGATAGAATTTCACACTGGTTTGAATAAGTCCCACAGCTGTGTAGAAGTGCATCCTGTAGACCTGGCTGTTGGCAGATCCTCACACAACATGCTACACTTGGTTAGAACAATGTGTCCCTTTGGATAGTGAGATGGGCAGCATATAAATTTAGTCAATCAACCAATAATTAAAAAGGATTGAAAGGGGTTATAAAAATACAGTTTATCCGCCTCTCCAATGTAGAATCCAAATTAAAACAACTATGTCTATCAGCTCTTTCAACCCAGACATGGGAGACAACCACCTCCCTTGGGAATTGACTCCACCATCAAACTCTTCATCTTAATGGAGTCCGTCCCCTCCTAACATTCAGTTATGACTGTCTTCTAATTAAGTCTACATTTTCTTCATGCCATTCATTCCGGTAAAAATCACTGCCATATTTATCTTTTTTTCTCAAGGCTAAACAGGAATCCATTATCTTTTTGTGAGATTTAATTTGGATCCCCTAGTTCACAGTTAACCAACCTTTCCAGCTTAGCAGACTGGTGGGGAGGAGAGAGGAGATGGTTCCACTTGAGTGACGGGCAAGTGCACCACAGCTCTCCTTACACTCATCCACCACTTCCACAGTCCGATTCTGAATGGTTCAAGGCCCAGTATTGTGCCACGGCCTGTGGGCTGGAGACCCTTGTCTTAATTATTATTGCTGATCTTTTCTGAATAGGTTCTAGTAGTTACTCTGAATCCTTTTTAACCTGGGTTGCTCAAAATTGGACACAGGACTCAAGGCAGGGTCTGATCAATGCAGACTTAAGTGTAACTATTACTTCTCATAGTTTATAATATGTCAGTACTAAATTCAGGGGTGGGCTGATGGGGGTTCACAGGAGTTCGGGAGAACCTCTAGCTAAGATTCTGTGCAGTTCGGAGAACCCCCAAATCCCACTCCTGGCAGGCCTCGCCTACCCCACCCCGCCCACCCTACCCCTCCCAGGAGTCCCCACGTGGCTCGTTTTGGATGCAGGTAAGTGCAGGGTGCGCGCGGAGGCTCAGGGAGGGTGAAAAATGGGCCTACCAGAAGTTCAGGAAGGCTGGAAACAGGCCCGTTTCCGGCCTCCAGAGGGCCTCTGGAGCCTGGGGAGGCCGTTTTCGCCCTCCTGGAGGCTCGAGGAAAGCCTCCGGAGTCCGGGGAGGGCAAACCCCCCCCCGCTGTGGTGCAGGAGGCTGACTAGGCCACGCCCACCATGGCCACGCCCACCCAGCAACCATGCAGAGAACCCCTTGCTAAAAATTTTGAAGCCCACCCCTGACTAAATTACATTTGCCTTTTAAAAAACTTACTATTTCTTTTATAGCTTCGCATATTGTGCAAAATCAACACAATGTGTTTATATTTATGGTTCAATGTATTGCGAGAATCCCATCGAAGGGATTCAATAGTTTAAGCATAGAGTACAAAGGCAGCCTATGACTATGCAGTGTTCATCCTGACATATTAGACTATTACAACAGACTTATCCTGAAGTATGGTGGAAATCCTTTTAAATACTCTCCACTCCTCAAGTAGGAGACGCTTAGTTCAACAACTAGAAGTGATAATACAGGCAGTCCTTGACCTACAACCTTAACTAAGTCTGGAATTACAGTTGTAAGTTGGTGCAGTCATTAAGCAGGTCACCACATGACTGCGCCCAATTTTATGACTTTTTTGTGATGGACATTAAGCAAATACTGTGGTCAATAAACAAACATGGCAGCCATTAAGCCATTAAGTAGTTGTTAAGCAAACCTATTGTCAGGGGTGGGTTTTAACTTACCTCGCCGCCAGTTCTCTTCCTCCCACGCCGCGTGGGCGCACTGCGTGGGCACGCTCATGCTTTGCACGCACATGCATGTGCAGTGCCAAAAATTCAAAAAAAATTCCCCCCCCCAAAAAAAAGCCGAAAACAAGATGGTGGCACATGCGCAGTGCTGGCAACTCAGCTTCTGTGCATGCGCAGAAGAAAAAAAAATTCAAAAAAAAAATCCCCCCCCAATTTTTTTTTCAAAAAAAAGATGGCGGCATCCACAGACTGGCACCGACCAAACCGGCTCCATGACGTCAACAGCGGGTTGCTACCGGTTCGGGTGAACCGGTCTGAACTGGTAGGAACCCACCTCTGCCTATTGTACCCAATGAGTTGGGGGGGGGTTGCCAGAAATCAAAAATAAAAGCCAGTTTCTGGCCAAAAAAAGACCCGAAAATCACAGTTGTGATCATGAGATGATACAAATGGCTATAAAGGAGAGCCAGTTGCCAAAATGAAAAATGCACCCAAAATGCAATCATGTGACCATGGGGGGGCAGCCATCTGAACTTTGAAAACAGGTCATAAGTAGCTCTGGGGAAGTCCATCATAACTTAGAACATTTCTAAGCAAACAGTCATAAATCAAGGACTACTATAATCCCTGAACAAATGAAATATTTCCATATGTAAAGTCCCATGAAATTAGCAAATCTACATTTAGCACGCACCTAAAATATTTTTATCTAGATGCATCTTTCTCTTTCATATCCCCTGACATTTAAGATAATATCCTTATATTAACTGGTACTCAATGTTATGACATTTCAGAATTAGGATTCAAGGCAAAGCATTCTTAGCTATGGGACTGTCATTTTATGCTAGCAATATCAACCATAGCTGTAATTCAGAGTTCAAATTTCTGCTGTATTCAGCCTTGCGAGATCTCAAAATTCATTCAACTTTTTTTTTAATTGAATAAGAATATACAGTAGCATATTTTAAACAGAAGTTGGAAAATGTATTTCTTGGCATTTTATATAGCATATGGAATTTTTTTTTTCACATTTTCTGTAATACGGTTTTGTGATTCCCCCCCTCTCTTTTTCTGTGTCCCTCTCACCCAACATATGGTCTCAAAAAGGCTTTTTATTATTATTGGTTTTTTTAGAAAAATGAAAATAAGCATACACTGGAGTGCAACATCTCCAGATATACACTTTGTAAAATAGCTACAGTACAGGGATGGGCTCCGGTTTTTGTTGCTGCCGGTTCGCTCACTGGTGTGCTTTGCGGGCATGCGGGCACTTTGCGCATGCGTAGTGCTAAAACAAAGCTGTGCATGCGCAGAAGCGAAAAACAAGATGGCGGTGCCATAGGCGCCGCCAAAAGAACCAGCTCGGGGGTGTGGCCAGGCTGCCGTTACTGCCGTTACTGCCCTATTTTTACTACCGGTTCTATAGTACCGGTCCGAACCGGCAGGAACCCACCTCTGCTACAGTATCTCCAAAACCTACTGTTCTTTGTGCAAATATTTTGAACAGAGAATGACCAACACAAGAAGACTTATTTCATAGTTGCTCATCTATGGCAGAAGATGAGCAACTAGGATCTGCAACTACGATGACCAACTAGGAACTAGGAGATGAACTGTGGATCATCTCTTGTTTCTACTATCTTCTTCTTAGAACATAGAATAATAGAGTTGGAAGAGACCTTGGAGGTCATGTAGTTCAACCAACTAGAGCAGAAGAGTCTATACAATTTCAAACAAATAGCTTTCCAGTCTCTTCTTGAAAACCTCCAGTGATGGGGCACCCAAAACTTCTGAAAGCCAGACGTTCCATTAATTGATTGTTCTAACTTGTAATTGTTTCTCCTTATTTCCAGGTTGCTTCTCTCCTTGATTAGTTTCCATCCACTGTTTCTTATCTTGCCTTCTGATAATTTGGAAAATAGTTTGCCCCCCTCTTCTTCTCTTGTTTTTTCTGTCCAGTGAGATAATGAATAATTGTCTCTGGGAGTCTGGAGGTTTTGTAAGTTTGGAGGCTGTTCGAAAACCTGAAAAAGCTATTCAACCAGAAACAACATAGTGACATATGTCACATGACTCTTTAAAGTAGTGGTTTATCTTCTACACTTCACAAAGTATAGGATTTGTTTGTTTAAATGTCTGTTGAGAAGACAGAAAGTTGGTCACCACCATGCTCATCTGCTTGGTATTCTCATATTTTGCCTTTAAAATTTAAATTTTACATTTTCAAATCTTTACCTTTTATGGAAAACCCGATGCAACTTTCTCAGCATAATTTTCAGAAGTGCTTTGCCATTATTTTGGGAGCAGTGTGGTGGCTCAGTGGTTAAGACACTGGGCTTGCCAGCAGGAAAGCTGGCAGCCCAGCTGGTGAGACCTGAGTACCGCATGATGGGGTGACCTCCCATCCTCGTCCCAACTCCTACCAACCTAACAGTTTGAAAGCATGCAAATACGAGTAGGTAAATAGATACCACTTTGGTGGGAAGGTAACAATGCTCTGTGATGTCATGCTGGCCACATGACCACGGAAATGTCTTTGGACAGTACTGGCCCAATGGCCTTAAACTGAGATGAGCAATGTCCCCTATAGTTGGCAATGACTAGAGGAGTAAAATCACCTAAGGCATAAGTAAAATTCACAGTCACCCAGCTTTTAGTCCAGGGACTTTAACCACTTCACCAAATTGGCAGTCATTTAGATTTAAATAGTTGCTCTAAATAATTGAATGAGCAATTGAGATTGTCACCTATGCCAAAAATAAACTAGCTGTCTCAATTGTCTCCCATCTCTAAATTATGTTTCAGCTTGAAAGGAGAGTTAATTTCTAAGCAGAATTATGACAATTGCCTCCAGTCATAAAACTCTTTCCTGTAATTACCTGGAAGTAAATCACTCTGTTGTTTGACAGATGGAGGGGAGGGGAGGGGGCTGAAAACCAGCTGTCTGCAATGGCTGCTACACTTAGAGTTAAAATGTTAGAATTTTTGCTCACACATGAACATTTTGGGCACGAAATACACATCCTTCTATTATTACAGATGTTCTGGGGAGTAGTGGAGGATGCCAGCTTTCCAAATTAGTGTTCTTTTTTCGAATATGTCCAATTCAGTCTTCTACTGTTTAGATACCTTCTTCGCTAATCTGAATGTTTCTTTTCCAATATATATTTCCTGCCTATTTGTGTTTCTGAGAGAGCATGATGATCTCTGGATTATCACCATGTCATCAGAAATGGCTATAAAATAACTTTGCTGATGGCAAAAGAAGACAATTCAGATTGAGTGTAAGGCTGCTTTGTTTTATTGTCCTCACTCCAAATTGTTTGATGGAAGTATTGCTGTCCGGATCAGCATAGTTAGATTTTGCAGGCCCCTCCTGGAGCTATGGTACAGCTAGACCTTGACTTACGACCGGTCATTTAAGGGCTGCAGTTACAACAGACTCAAAACAAGTGTTTTATGGTTATCATGAAACATCGTGTGGCCCCCTCATGATCCCAATCACATGGTTGCATTTTAAGCACTTGGAAGACTGTTCACATTTATGACCGGTTACCAAATGCCCTGCAATCATGTGACTGCCTTTTGCAATTTTCTCTACCAGCTGGCAGGGAAGACTGCAAGTGCAGGGACATTGGATTTGAGGCCTATTCCCCCAGTGTGCTGAGGGATCTCTCCTCCTCTCCTTGAGGAACGGACCTCAAATCTGGTGAAAGTGCTAGCCTTTCAGTATGATGGCATTGCTAGGATTTTCACCAGATTTCAGGTTCATTCACCAATCCCTTAGTATGCTAGAGGAATGGACCTCAAATCAGGAAAAAACACTAGCAAGTACCATCGTTCCCTTGATCATTCTCCCTAGTGGAGAGAGGGCCTGGACCTGCTGGGTGTAATGAGATGACCATACCCTTTCCTTGCCCCACCATGCCCAGGTGGCCTTTTAATGACTACAACTAGGAAAGCTGGGGTTGCAGTTGTTGAGTATAGTAGTCATGTGGCATCTCACTTAATGACCACCTCACTCAATGATCAAGATTGCAGTCCAAATTGTGATAATAAATGGAGGACTACCGTAGTTTAATCTTACACGTCTTTCATCTCTACATCTATCATTTCCCATTTCCGTTCCATTGTCACATACAGCAATAGTTGATTAGCCTATATACTGTATATCAAATCTGGCAATTCTAATTTGATCTCTAACTGGAATGAAGCTTCTACCAGAACTTCCAGAATGGTTTTGAGATGTTAGTAAGCATCACACAGTTCAATTTCTAGGGAAAATAATGAAATTTCAAATGGATACAGCATCTGTACCATTTCTATTGTGCATTAAGAGATTGCTACTCTGTTCTGTCTAACAATGCAACACTCTCCATTAAGCAGGCAATTGCTTAGAAGGACAGAATTCAGATCCGGATGTGGAATATAAAAGGCAATATCACTTCTATCTATAAAGCTATAAATTACAGAATTACAGAAACAGAAAGGGGCATTTTCAGGTCATTAAGTCTGATTCTCCACCCAATATAGGAAATTAAAGTGTTCCCAATTGGATGGTTGTTCAGCCTCTGCTTTAACAAATCCAATACAGAGTTTACCACCTCTTAGTAATTGGTTCCACTGTTAAATTTTTCCCCTCAAGTTTCAGTCAGGACCTGTATTTTCTGATTACTGTCTACACAATCCAGGATGATAAAAACAAAGTCTGGATTTGTTCTGACTGATTCTTTTTCAAGTGCTTGAAAATTGCTATTCTATCTTCCCTTGGCTTTTCCCAGATTAAAGATCTAGTTTTATTCATCTCTTCTCATAGAAATTAGTTTTCAGTCAGCTTAAATCTTCGCTGCCATTTTCTGAGTCTGTTACGAAACAAAATTAGGATCTGGAACCGGAGCTAAAACAGCAATTGGCAGTCTCTGGTAGGGGCTTGATGTTAGCAGGATGTCACCGAATGAGCAGATAGAATCAATTAAGAAACTAACAAGCTTTGTCTCATTCAAAATTAAACAGACTGAAGGCAAAATGATTGACTGATAGACAAAGAGACACATAACAATTCACAGAAGACTTGTCCAGAAATTGTTGGATCCTAACAAAGACCTTGTTTTTTTATCCCTAAGGCCCTAAAGAACTTTGGATCAAGATACTTTCAATAAAGGAGAATATTTGTAACTCAGGGTTGAAATGAGGGGTCTTTGGTGCTCTCTGAGATGGTTTGTTGTTTTCTGGACATTCCGTTACCCAAACTAGGTAACATCATCAGTGCTAGATAATCTATATCTAGCACTGATGATGTTACCTAGTTTGGGTAATGAAATGTCTGCAAGCAAACAACCCATATCAAAGAGCACCAAGGACCCCTCAAGATACTTTCACTAAGGGAACAGATTAATTTGAATGGGTAAAACTGGCAAAAAAAAAAAAAACCTGGCAAAAGAAACTGGCAAAAAAACCCCAGATACAGATACAGATACTGATTAATAGAGTTGGAAGGGACCTTGTAGGTCATCTAGTCCAACCCCCTGCTCAAGCAGGAGTCCCTATACCATTTCAGACAAATGGCAGTCCAATCTCCTCTTGAAAGTCTCAAGTGTTGGAGCTCTCACAACCTCCGTAGGCAAGTTGTTCCATTGGTTGATCGCTCTCACTGTCAGAAAATTTCTCCTTATTTCCAGGTTGAATCTCTCCTTGGTCAGTTTCCATCTATTATTCCTTGTCTGGCCTTCTGGTGCCTTGGAAAACAGCCTGACCCCCTCCTCTATGTGGTAGCCCCTCAAGTATTGGAACACTGCTATCATGTCTCCCCTGGTCCAAGAACCAAGAACCAAGAACCAAGGACTATGACTCAGCAACTACAGCCAGCCAATCAGAAATGTTCCCCCAGACAAGCACAATCCAAAGCACACTGAAGACGCTTCCTCGAATGGGGACAAAACGTTTGCAATCAAATTGTCAAGCTCAGAGCTCAGACAAACAACATAACTGGCAAAAAATGCTGGAAACCAGCAAAACACCTCATGAATCATGGTCACATGACTGCAGAACATCACAATCAACCATAAAGCTGACCCACCCAATGTGTGGTCAGGCCATAAAGCACCCCTTTAATTATGGCATAATTTAATAATTATGGCAAAAAAAAAGACTTCCCAAAAACTTTCCAGCAGAATTCATTGGTACTAGGGCAAGATGTTGGGGGTATCTAACTTTCAGAGCAATGTTTCTCAACCTTGGTAATGCTATGCTGGTTGGGCAATTCTGGGAGTTGAAGTCTACACATCTTAAAGTTGCCAAGGTTGAGAAACATTGTTGTAAGAGAAAGTTGTACCAAAGCATGTGAGCCATGATTAAAAATTTTTTAACTTTTTCTTTATGAAACTTGCTATATGCTACTGCTTTTTGCACTAAGAATTCTACACTATCTAGAGATACATCGCACAAACACACACATTCCTTAACTATCCAATTGCTAGCCTATATACGTACTATAATACTGTAAAAGTACATACTCTTAAATAAATCTGTATGGAGACGAACTCTGCTTTCACATTCCTTTAATGCTTGATGCACCAATTCACTCTCTCTTTTTCTTTTTTGTATGCTATTGTTATTCCAACACTGAAGGCTTGTAAGTACTTTCATTAAGCAAGCATTGAGATGATTTTATTGCTTATCATGTTAATTGGCCACCATGGGGAGACATGTCATTTCAATACCATGAAATCTTTTATTTCTCAGGTACAGCCTTACACACACAAAGAGAGAGAGAAATAGAGAGACAGAGAGAGGGAGAGAGAATCTATATATCCAGGTTTCTACTTGTAGCTGCGCCTGGTAATTAGGTGGAATGAAATGTTGGGAAAGTGATAAGTAAAGAATTTATGGTTGTCATTAGATTGCATTTTCTGTTACAGTAGTATGGGTTATGTAAGGAAATTTAAAGCTGACCTTTGGGAAAGTGTGAAAAAGCCATTAAGAGGGTCTTGGACAGATTATACAGTGTATAATCTCAGTACAGAAATAGAAGGAAGCATGAGAAAGAAAGTCAAAACATCCCAACCTTAATTTTGTTTGTTATAGATCAGTGTTTCCCAACCTTGGCAGCTAGAAGGCGGGTGGACTTCAACAACTGGGCAGATGCGACCTCGTAGACGACCCTCACTCTGTCAAGGACCTTGGAGTACTCATCTCAAACGACCTAAGCACCAGAGCTCACTGTAACAGCATTGCCAAAAAGGCATTAAGAGTTGTTAAGCTAATCTTGCGAAGCTTCTTCTCCGGTAATATTGTACTGCTAACTAGGGCATACAAAACCTTTGCTAGACCATTTCTCGAATACAGCTCATCTGCCTGGAATCCGTACTATATATCGGACATTAATACAACTGAGCGAGTCCAGAGATATTTCACGAGAACAGTACTCCACTCCTCTGCTCACAACAGAATACCTTATGCCACCAGGCTTGAAATTTTGGGCTTGGACAACCTACAACTATGCCACCTACGGTCTGACCTAAGCGTAGTACACAAAATTATCTGCTACAACATCCTACCTGTCAATGACTATTTCAGCTTCAACCACAATAATACACGAGCACACAATAGATACAAACTCAAGGTAAACCGCTCCAAACTCAATTGCAGAAAATACGACTTCAGCAATAGAGTTGTCAATGCCTGGAATGCTCTACCTGACTCCGTTGTTACTTCATCAAACCCCCAAAGCTTCAACCTTAAACTGTCTACCGTGGACCTCACCCCATTCCTAAGAAGTCTATAAGGAGGCGTGCATAAGCGCATCAGCGTGCCTACTGTCCCTGTCCTACTGTCCCCATTATTCGTATCCATTTCCTGTGTTCATATTCATGTATATACCTATACCTGTTTTCTTGTATATGTATGACAAACTAAATAAATAAATAAATAAATAAAATAAAATAAAATAAACTCCCAGAATTTCCCAGCCAGCACGGCTGGCTGGGGAATTCTGGGAATTGAAGTCCACCCGCCTTCCAGCTGCCAAGGTTGGAAAACACTGTTATAGATAGAATAGGAAGAGACTGGGACAGGCTTTTGAAAGTCTCTTATATCCTACAAAAATAATGAAGTATTCTTTAAATCTCCAGTGTCTTTTGTGGTTTCTAGCCCCCAAGGCTATGTATTCTCATCCATATTTTCCCCCAACCCACCAATAAAAAATTAGATGAAACTCTCATTCCAATACAAATCATGCAGGAGTCCCATACATGGAATGTAGAAATTTCAAGAACTAATAGAAGGCAGCAAAAAGCTGAAGGAAAGAAAAGGCTATTTGTTGCCATTTAAAGATCACTTCGATTTTATTATTTATAAAATATTAAACTCAGGTAGTATATGCTAAAACCTGGATACAATGACAGTGTAATGTTGTGCCACATATGAATTACTGGCTGTTGTTTTTATGAAGAGGAAAATTTAAGCCAGCAAAACAGAAAGAGAAGAATGAGAAAGAATTTTATTTATTTTATTTTATTTATTTATTTTATAAAATTTATATGCCGCCCAACTCCCGAAGGACCAATTTCCAAATGGGTTAGAGTTAGGGTAAGTCATGAGACCCAAAAGGGAATTACTGTTATGGTAGTGGTGTTGTTATAATTGTTGTTACTTCTCCAGGTGGTTGTAATCTCTGTGTCTGCCATAGTCTGTCTTTCAATCAATCAATCAATCAATCAATCAATCAATCAATTAGAATAGAGCTGGAACAGACTTTGGAAGTCTTCTAGTCCAACCCGCTGCTCAAGCAGGAAACCCTATACCAGTGATGGCGAACCTTTTTCTTCTTGCGTGCCAAAAATGGGAGTGTGCGCGCTAGCGTGCGCTCATGCCAGCACACAACCCCCCCCCGCCATGCGCCACACTGCACATGTGCGCATCCCCGCACATGTGCCCCCCCGTTGGGCCATTTTTCACCCTCAGGCTTCCCTGAAGCCTCCGGAGTGTGAAAAACGGCCCAACGGGCAAACCGGAAGTTCGGAAAAACAGACTTCCGGTTTGCCCGTTGGGCCGTTTTTCGCACTCCGGAGGCTTCAGGGAACCCTCTTGAAGCATCCAGAGGGCGAAAACAGCCTTCCCCAAGGCCGAAAATCAGTTTGCCAGCGCGCGCATGCGCACTGGAGCTGACATAGGACAACGCCTCGCGTGCCCTCAGATATGGCTCCGCGTGCCACCTGTGGCACGCGTGCCATAGGTTCGCCATCACGGCCCTATACCATTTCAAACAGGTGGCTGTCCAGGCTTTTCTTAAAAACCTCCAGTGATGAAACACCTACAACTTCTGAAAGCAAGTCATTCCACTGGTTAATTGTACTCACTGTTAGGAAATTTCTCCTTAGTTTTGGTTAGTTTCCATCCATTGTTTCTTGTCTTGCCTTCTGGTGCTTTGGAAAATAAGTTGACCCCCCCCCCTGTTCTTTGTGGCAGCCCCTCAAATATTGGAATACTGAAGTCTAAATATGATCTTTATTCCCATGTAGTCATGCTTCCATGTCATAAAAACTGCAGGCAAAATTCAGAAGGCCAGATGTTCTTCTTGAAAAGTACAGTTGAACATGGCTAGGAAAATTTCCAAACAATCATCTTTACAGAACTGAGCCCAGAAGCTTGCTTCTAAATTACTCCATTAACCACATGTCTCTAAAAAGTCCATAATCATGGCCTGAACATGATAAATTGTTTGGAGAGATTGATTTTTGTGAGCAGTGGTAAACCAGTGGCCTTCCAGATGGCATCCTTTTCTGACAATGGCGACGAGGAGCCTTCTCTGCCACTAATCTTTTGGATATTCTAGCAACACAGCAAATAAACAATATCTCTTCCACTTCTGTTGAATCTGTCATTCAAAAATATGCTCCTTCTTGGTCCCATTTTCTGTCATGCACATTATCTCATACAGGTAGTCCTCGAGTTACAACCACAATTGAACCCAAACTTTCTGTTGCTAAGCGAGACAGTTGTTAAGTGAGTATTGCCCCCTTTCTTGCCACAGTTGTTAAGCGAATCACTGCAGTTGTTACATTAGTAACACGGTTGTTAAGTGAATCTGGCTTCCCCATTGATGTTGTTTGTCAGAAGGTTGCAAAAAGGGATCACGTGGCCCTGGGACATTGCAATCATCATAAATATGAAACAATTGCCAAGCATCCAAATTTTGATCACATGGCCCATGGTGATGCTGTAATAGTCACAAGTGTGAAAAACAGTCATAAGTCACTTTTTTCAGTGCTGTTGTAAGTTCCAATGGTCACTAAACAAGTGGTTGTAAGTTGATTCTGTTGCATTGGACAGGATCAAAAAGAAATCTCTTTTTTCTCTTCTGACTTTCCCTTACTGATATCAATAGCAGTAGCATTTAGGCTTATATACCGTCCTATCAGGGACATGGTGGCTCAGTGGCTAAGACGCTGAGCTTGTCGATCAGAAGGTCGGCAGTTCAGCGGTTCGAATCCCTAGCGCCGCGTAACGGGGTGAGCTCCCGTTACTTGCCCCAGCTTCTGCCAACCTAGCAGTTCGAAAGCACGTAAAAAATGCAAGTAGAAAAATAGGGACCACCTTTGGTGGGAAGGTAACAGCGCTCCATGCGCCTTCGCCGTTGAGTCATGCCGGCCACATGACCACGGAGAATGTCTTCGGACAGCGCTGGCTCTTTGGCTTAGAAACGGAGATGAGCACCGCCCCCTAGAGTCGGGAACGACTAGCACATATGTGCGAGGGGAACCTTTACCTTTATCTTACCATCCTATAGCACTTATATCATGCCCAACACTCTCTGGGCACTTTATAAGGTAGAAGCATTATTTGCATCTTGCCCCCAACAATCTGGGTCCTCATTTTACTGACCTCGGAAGGATGGAAGGCTTGAGTCAACCTTGAGTCCCATCAGGATCGAATTCCAGGCTGTGGGCAGAGTTTTTTTTCCTGCAATACTGTACTTTAACCATTGTGCCATTGGAGCTAATGAAACTGATAGGCACTGAGATTTCCCCAATCTCAGATCTCCTAGAATTTGAGGTGGTATTTAAACCACTGAGTCCAATCTTTTGTTCATTGCAGGAATGCAAATGCAAAATATCTCAAGAGATGACTGCCTACCAGGGGTGGGTTCTAACTTACCTCGCTGCCGGTTCGCTTCCTCCCGCGCCGCGTGGGCGTGCACGCAAAGCGTGCGTGCACATACTCAGTGCCGAAAAATAAAAAAAAATCCCCCCCCCCAAAAAAAGCTGAAAACAAGATGGCGATGCATGCACAGTGCCGGAAACTTGGCTTCTGCACATGCGCAGAAGAAAAAAATTTTTAACAAAAATTCCCCCCAAAAAATTTTTTTTTCAAAAAAAAAATTCCAAAAAAAAGATGGTGGTGCCCATGGACCGGCACCAACTGAACCGGCTCCGTGACGTCACCGTGATGTTACCAGCGGGTCGCTACCAGTTTGGGTGAACCGGTCCGAACCGGGAGGAACCCACCTCTGCTGCCTGCCCTTGCTCCTACATTCAGTATAAGAGACTCCACCATAGAACATAGAATTATAGGTTTGGAAGGGATCTTGGAGGTCTTCTAGTCCAGCCTCTGGCATCTCTCTGGCTAACTGATTCCAGTGTCAACTTTCTCTTTCTGTTGAGATGGTCCTGGAATTGCTACTCAAGCCCTCCTTTTACTGGTACTGTGTTGCTTCTCCAATGCAAAGAGGCTTTCTAATTTATTAAATTTTTTTAGAGGAACATGCTATTAAATAGACTCCAGCCACAGTTTAGGAAGACAATTGAAGCATATCACAATAAATTATACTCATAGATAAGAAAAACCACCTTCTACAATTCAGTTCTGGATCTGCATTAGGGAGACCTGAGTTTCAGGGATGCACCGTCAGCTGGTTGCAATGACAAACATTGTTTTCAGGTAGTTGCACATTACAACTCTGTCTTTCTGGATTGCTTAGTACACAAGATAATGGGGAAAATCAGTGAATATTTCTTTGGGAGACCAAGTTTCTTTTTCTGCCACAGAATATACTTGCTAGTTTCTCATTAACTAGAGATTTGTATATCTGTAAATTAAATTTAGACAACAGGCCCGAGCTGTTTCCTTCCTGATTACCCATTTCTGTACAACAATAACCATTAATCTCCTGCTTTCTTTCATTACAATCTCAGCTATTTTTAGACAAGGCAGGGCCTTTTGAGGAGAGCTCTGGCCTCTCCTTCATCTGGAAGAGCCACAGAGCATGGTTTTTACATATTGTATGCCTGCATCATTCAGATTCATCTTGGCAGATTTACCCCATCTTTTGCAAAAACCAATTGGGTTGTATTTGCATTCCTTTCTGGGGCCTTCTGTACCAGTTTTTTCCTCTACATTAATGACCTCTATGTATTTGAAAGATCACCTAATTATAAAATGCTTGTTCCTTTAGAATAGTGTTTTTCAACCTTAGCTACTTAAATTGTATGAACTTCAACTCCTAGAATCCCCAGCCAGCACGGGAATTCTGGGAGCTGAAGTTTACACATCTTAAGGTTGCCAAGATTAAAAATTCATGCTTTATATCCTCACAATATCCTTGTTGCTTTCTTTTAAATATAAAATTGCATATGTATACGTACACACAGTATATATACAGTATAAGTGTATATCAGTAGTGGGTTCTAAAACCCTTTACTACCGGTTCACGTGCGTGCGGCACTTCTGCGCCAGAGGTGGGTTCCTGCCGGTTCAGACCGGTTCTTTAGAACCGGTAGCGGGAATTTCCCCCCGCTTGCCGAACCGGCAGAGATGGCCGGCTGGACACCCCCCCCCGAACCGGCTCTCTCAGTGGCGCCATAGGCGGCGCCCTCGTTTTTTGCTTCTGCGCATGCACAGAAGCTGGGTTTTTAGCCCTGCGCATGTGCGCGCGCCCACGCCCACACAGTGCGTGAGGAAGCAAACTGGCAGCGAGGTAAGCCAAAACCCACCCCTGTTCTGTGCATGCGCAGAAGTGTCCTGGGCGGGTGGGTGGAGTATCTGTTGTATATGTGTGTGTATATATCCCACATTTATACACACACACACACACACACACACACACACACAACTCAAGGTAGAAAACATACCAATACTCATTCTTCTTCTCCTATTTTCCCCATGACAACAATCCTGTAAGACAAGTTGAACTCGAAAGAGTGATTGACCTCAAAGTCACCCAGCTGGTTTTTCATACTTAAGGAGAGACTAGAATTCACAGTCTCTTGGTTTCTAGGGCAACACCTTAACCATTACATCAAATTTCCTCTATATTTTCCCCTCCATGTTTATTATTATACTTTTACACGCCCTAGGAGTGAGCATACTTGGAGCTAAGGGCATATTTCTATTTTCTTTCAATTATTCAGTTTCTTCTGACTGGCATTTACAAGAGAGTTTCTTTTGTAATATTTGTGTTTCTCTGCAATGCACCAGTAGGGGTGTAAGGGGAATTTTTTAAAAGAGGCGCTTCAGGAAATGGGGGAAATGTCTCTCTCTCTCTCTCTCTCTCTCTCTCTCTCTCTCTCTCTCTCTCTCTCTCTCTCTCTCTCTCTTGATTCAACAAGTGTGGCAAGAAATGTCGTAAAATGGGGAAAACCCACTTAACAAATATCTCACCAACAGAAATTTTGGGCTCAATTGTGGTCGTAAGTTGAGGATATCTATATGTAGACATTTTTTTATTTCTTTTGAATCTTACTTATGACTCTATATATATATATATATATATATATATCTGTTTTGACTTATTAAAGTTGCTATATCTGTTTCTGGGCTGCTTTGGAAGCAGCTTCTGTCCATCTCTGTTGAATGGACATATGCACATAAAAACATCAAGATGATTTCTGCAGTTGTACAATCAGAGCTACGCCCCTTGTTATGAGTGCCAAATGCATGATGAAAATAAAAAGGCAGGTCTCAAATCATTCAGTTATAGCATCTGTCTGTCTTTCTGTCTCTCTGTCTGTTATCTATCTTTATCCATCCATTTATCCCTTAAGATGCCTCTGATGGAATTGAACTCAGATCTGTAAAATTATGGGCTCCATTCACAGGAATCCTGCTCCATGGATTGTAGTTACCATCTGCAAAACAGAAACTTCAAGGAATATCAGGTCTTTATTATGGCTTAATAAGCAATATTTGCAATGAGTCAATATCTTTAAAATCAGAAGCTAAGATTCACAAGAATCCTGCCTGGGGGCTTTCAAAAACTGGATGACCACTAGAAGACAGCAAACAATCATTCCTGCCACCTAGTAGAGGTAAGGATTTTTTGCAGTCCAATTAAGGTAACTTCAGAACGAAGATCTTAACCACTACAGTGCATTTACATCATGTTAAGTGATGCACACCTGAGATATACCTGTACATCAAGTTCATGTCCCATTCAAAAAAATATTCACTGGAGGAGTCACTCAAATGTTTGACTGGGTCATTTAAATTATAACATTGTCTAAAAAATCTAAGAAGAAAAGAAAAAGATCAGAATACATCCTTTCTGGCAATCAACACCCAGATAAGTAGGGTGTGATGACTCCTCCAGACGCTTCCCCAGATGCCTCTCCAGATGTCAGTTCAAGAAGAGGATGAACCAGTCCCAGGCTCTTCAGGAGGGGAGTTGGTCAATGGCTCCAAGCAGCCAGCTGAGAGTGATTTGGCTGAAGCACAGCTGCAACAGCACAGCCCTGAGGCTTCACATGGGGAAAGCATGCAACTGCAGCCATAGTGAGGAGGAACTGCCTTCTGCACTTGATCCAAGAACACATAGGGCAGCGAAAAGGCAGGAGAAGAGAAGGTCAGCCTGATTATTCGTGAGGAGGCAGCCTCGTCCCTCTTGATGGGTTGCACCAGAAGCTGGCTATTTAGTACAGCAGACAGATGGGAGACAGATAGCAATAGCACTTAGACTTATATACCGCTTTACAGTGCTTTACAGCCCTCTCTAAGCGGTTCACAGAGTCAGCATATTGCCCCCAACAATCTGGGTCCTCATTTTACCCACCTCGGAAGGATGGAAGGCTGAGTCAACCTTGAGCCGGTGAGATTTGAACCGCCGAACTGCAGCTAGCAGTCAGCTGAAGTAGCCTGCAGTACTGCACTCTAACCACTGCGCCACCTCGGCTCTATATGGCTCAGTGGTTAGAGTGGGAGTCCCCATGTATTCGAAAAAAATATCATGCTGGGAACAATGTGTACATTTCTTAGCTGTCTGTTTCCTGGTCATTGTGATTCCAGTCTTGCCTTGGATTGACCCTGTGCCTTGACTTTGGATTGTGCCTTGTAAACTGTGGACTTGTCTTGCCTCATGCACCCTCCTGTATTGTGGATTTAATTTTGCCTAGTGACTTTATCTTGTTTGGGGAAACTTTCAAGCGCCTTGTGCATTCATTGGCCATTGCTCATGTAGGACTAGCATTGTTCTGCTTTTGGCTGGACCTAATTGGGACAGTTCTGGATTTTTAGTGAAGGGAATTGCTGGGGAATATTAATAAACCCACTAACCCACTGTTATATGTGCGTGTGAGTGAATGGGACACTACACTGGGACATCACACAGGGATTAACACCAGACAATTACTCATGCAGAAAACAATACCCTAATCAAAAAACTACCAAGAAGAAAACCACACCCCTACCAACATTACCAGGGCAAGCTACTGCATATAAACTGGGGGCAAACCCATACTCACTAGCACTGATGATGTTACCTAGTTGGGTAATGAAATGTCTACAAGCAAAACAACCAAGCTCAAAGAGCACCAAGGAATCCAGATAATTTTTATGGCATTGTAATTAGTTCAGTCTTTCCAGTTAAAAGGGTCTGCTATAAGGAGTTTTAGATGGTCACAAATTCAGGTTTCCGTTCATAGGAATAATCAAATAATCATCTATAAAATGATAGTACATTACTTAGCATATGAAAGATCCTAGCTTTAATTTCCCAAAATTCAGTCACACTGGAAAAACTCATAACAAATACCCAAAGATTATTACTAATAGAACAATACTAATTTCCACAACTCTAAACTCTGACCCATATGGTGTCTGAAATGTATGGGGTGTGCCAAGTTGGAGAAAGCTAGTATTGACATTAATTCATTTCTGATCTACAGTAAGCCTGCATAAAGATAACTCCTTTTGTTCCCAGCACAGAAGACCATGACAGGCACCTTCTCCCCCAGTTTAGTGCCCAAAATGAGGACAGTCTCAGAAGGAAGCGAAGAGATTGAGATTTTAAAAAAAATGATGTAAAACGGGGCAAAATATCATCGGAAGAGCAAAAGTGAGGAACAAAAGAAGGAGGGAGGTAATTTTTCTCAGCCATTTCTGCTTGACATGAGTGATATTCACTTTTTTCTTAGGTGGCATATCAAGCCATAAAGAAGGAAGCACTTTAAAACATGGAGTATTATATTAGGGAGTATTTTATTAGGCTGTTCAATTGTGTCACCTGATAATATAAATTAAATCTCCATAAACCCGCTAAGCAGATCTTTGCATCATTGAAAGCAGACAGAAAGAATGAGTTATCATACACAACAGGCCATTACTCTCCTGCTTTATTACATTATAACATCCTCCTGATTGAATTACAATGGTATCTCCATTTCTCTGCCCCAGAGTTTGCTAATCTTTAATGCATAAGGTACATCTGCTCTAGTTTAACCTGCAAACCATCCTTAGAACTGTTTCCTCTCACTTCCGAGCCCTTTCTTAACCCTGATTACTATCAAGAGGCAAACGGAGGATTATCTAGACTTGGCTAATTCCTTTCAATTAGACCATAAGCATTATATGCTACATGATGAAAAACCTGGATACAATCTCTTGTGCCTCTAGATAAAGTAGATTATTTTAGAAATTTTACTTTTGAAAAGTCGGTGAGCCCCTCCACATGGAATACTTTGACCAGTCCAAGAGAAGACATCCTCTCTAGTTTCTTGGGCTGTAAAGGAGAAGGTGGGAGAGTGTACTTTCAGACTTGTAAAATTGATGTCAGCCTTATCAGGTAGACCAAATAGGAAACATGGCCAGATAAACTAATTCTACGTCATTGTAAAGCTATAGTAACAGAATCTTGCAAGTCTGAAAATACAGGTAGTCCTTGACTTACAACATTTCGTTTAGTGACCACAATGGCACTGAAAGTGACTTATGATCGTTTTTCACACTTACAACCCTTGCAGCTTCCCCATGAAAACCTGATCAAAATTCAAAATGCTTGGCAACTGGATCATATGTATGATGGGTGCAGTGTCCTGGGGTGATGTGTTCACCTTTTGTGACCTTCTGACAAGCAGTGTCAATGGGAGAACCAGATTCACTTAACAACTGTGTCAAGACAGGTTTTAAAATGGGGCAAAATTCACTTAACGAATGTTTCACTTAGCAACGGAAATTTTTGGCTCAATTGTGGTCGTAAGTCGAGGACTACCTGTACTCCTGCCATCTCCTTTACAACCCAAGAAACTAGGGTCGCTCTATTCTGAGCCCCTTGTTCTGCCCATTATGCAGCTTTGGGCTATGCTCCCTGGAATCTGATAGTTCCGTAAGTAGCAATTCTTCACCCTGTCTTCCTAGGTCTTTCCCACACACCATTCCAGGAACCAAGTATGAAGAGAGATAGTGAGCACTTGTTCATTGGTTGCGTTCAGCCAAAGACAAAAGAGCCATTCAGTGGAGAAGGTTTCATTCACCTTTGTGCACTGAGCAGAGAATTGGACTCCGTAGCCAATGTGGCCCTTCCGACTCAACAATTCTTCAATGCTTCATGACGACTTTTTCTTTTCTTCTTCTTTTTTTCTTTCTTTTTGGCAATTGGCAGCTCTTCCCAAAGCAGCCATCTCTGGCTTCCTTTGTGCAGTGCACTGCTCCAGGTTAGCAACAATTAGTTCAATCCCAACCACTAATTGTTATTTTATTGGAAAGAATAATTGTTTCATTAAAGCCTCCCCTCTGAGAACTCTTGTTAGAATAAAGTTACAGTACTATTGCATTTGCCAATTAGCACAGATTTATACCCCGGCTGGGTCTCTCAGTGGTTCAGCAGCAGAGTGTAGAATGGCCCCTTTCCTGCCAGCAATGCTTCTCCCTCTCCTTGCTCCACTCCCTCATTACCATTGAAAACCACATTCAATCTAAACCTTCTTTGTGGTTTAATATTCAAGAAAGAAAGAAATATTTAATAGACCACAAATTTGATTACTACTAGAGGCTGGTTTTGCTAAATTTCTCCATTTTCTTTCCAGCCTAGATTATGTCAAAAAATCTGGATTGATTGGACTAGGGTTAGGGTTAGGGTTAGGATTAGGATTAAGTTTAGGGTTAGGATCAGGGTCAGGGTTAGGAGTAGGGGTAAGAGTAGGGGTTACGGTTAGGGTTGCATAATTTTTTTAAAAATCTCAGTCTCTTTTCTTCCTTCTTAGACTGTCCTCACCTTGGGCACTAAACAGGGAGAATTAGTATGAAATGCTTTGCAGACAGAATAATTTCCCCTTGGTAAAGAGAGAACATACAAAGGTTTCATCATGGCCCAGACTATGATTCCTCTTCAAATAAAGAAGGGAAACGGGGGAGATTTCTAGCCAAACTGATGCTCACTTCAGCTCAGGGGTGGGTTCTGGCTTACCTCGCTGCTGGTTCACTTCATCACGCGCCACATGGGCACGCACGCCTTGCGCGGGTGCGCACACATGCACAGTGCTAAAAAACCAGCTTCTGCGCATGCGCAGAAGCAAAAAACAAAATGGCGGTGCATATGGCGCCGCCGAGAGAGCCGGTTCGGGGGCATGGCCAGCCGGCTATCGCTGCCGGTTCGGCGAGCGGGGGGAAATTCCCACTACCGGTTCTATAGAGCCAGTCCGAACCGGCAGGAACCCACCTCTGCTTCAGCTCCATTGTAGTGTTGACACAGTCTTAAGATCTATCACCACTGAATTTTCAAATGTGTCCCTAGGATAATGTGTCCCTATACCTAATACAGAACTTTGAAGTGCCCCAAAATTTGGGGGTTTACAAATGGCACAAAACCTCTTACAACCAATAGATTTGCCACCCCAGACCCCAAATTGTACAACAAACAACAACCCCAAATTGTACAACAAAAACCAACCCCAAATTGTACAACAAACAACAATAAGGAAATTGATTATGTGCCATTAAGTCACCACTGCATATTAGCAACTACATAGATCAACTTTATCCAGGATGATCCCAGATTCAAGATCTAGGATCCAGGATGATCCTAACCCAGGCCTTCACTTTAGTAACAATGTAAAGGCATAATTTCATACTGGAAGGTAATGGCAAACTACTCCTGTATTTTGCAAGAAAAACACATGGGTAGACAAGAAACAATTAGATCATCATAGTGCAGTATTTGAGAGTGGGAGGAATACAACACACGCTGTACAAATCCTTAACAATTTCACCAGGGTGCCCTCATGGGGATGGGGCAAAATGCTGCCACTTGAATTGAAGTGTCAAAAAAGTCAAGATGGCAGCTGTGTTGTGTCATCAAAGCTTCACTTCTTTTTTATGTGCAGCGGAGATTTGCACAACGCTACCTACCATCCTGTCTTTTTTATCCTTGCTACCCTGCAGAAGCTCTGCCCTCAAACCCTGATATCTAAATTGGACTAAAAATGTTGGAGCACCCAAACAGGGTTTAAAAATTCCTGTAATTCCCCCAGGAGAAAAAAGCCACAGTATTCAGAGTCCCTCGGCTCTCAATGGGAGCATCCAAATTTACTTCAGTTACTTATCTTTGCTTATTAGTTTATCTGCCTTAAGAGCAGCTGAATTAGTTCATAATAGAGAAATATCTTCTACTTAATCGATAGCTGGACCCTGGCCATATCTGAGAATGCTGTTGGACTCTCCAGAAGGAGATTGGCAAGAGAAAGCATCTGGAAACTCATGGAGAATGAATCTAGTATGTCATTCCTTATTCTCTCCTTTCCAATTGTACTAGTGGAGCTCAGACACAGAATTTTACTTAGGAGAAATCTTTGCAACTGCTACAATATTTTATGATCACATGTCTTACCAACTTGAACACAAATGATCATGGTAGAAACTTACAGCTATCCATTAAGCTTGTTTCTGCAGAGTTCCTGATTTCAGTGTAAAACAGCAAAAAGCAACAATGCTGTCTGGGCATCAAAACTCCCATTTTAGGCATAAAAGGCAGCTGGGTGTCCTTGGGCCAGTTCCTCCTTTTCAGCCCAACTCACCTTACAGGGTTGTCGTTGTGAGGAAAATAAGAGCAGGAAGGAGTATTAGGTATTTTCACCTCCTTGAGCTACTAATAAAAATAATAAAGGCTGGAAGTGAATAAGAAAACACACAGCACCAAGCAACTGCCAGTGGTTTTAGTGGTAAGCTATTTCTAAATCAGAGGTTTTTTTCTGGATGAAATGCATGTACTAAATGCATATAGTCTAAGTCCACTCCACAATGAATTTAAGAAAAATAAGTGTTAATTTTTTCAGGAATTCATTTTTTCCCAGAGCATTAAAGATATATGAAAATGTTTTAAATATTAAAATTTCATATTATAAGTCAAAATGTTTTTGTAGAATAATAGCAATAGCAATCCTTAAGTGCAAGTATGAAGGGATGTGCTTTCTTAATTCTGCCAAAAGATTATTGCAACTTGCAGCCATAATAACTGACAGACAGCAGGCAAGTGCAGAGAAGATTAAGAAAGAAATAGAAAAGTGAACATTCCAACAACTAATCTCTGTTTCTGATGGCTGCACAATACAACACCAGAATATTAAGTTGTGTTAACATTGTTTATTAAGAATTTATTGATTATATGGTTAAGTACCAGCAGATATCCATATTAGATGTTTTTTTTTTTAAAGCTAGGAAGAGGTAGACCTACAAAATATTTAAAGGGACAACAACCAATAAACCCCAGTGTTATGAGTCAAATTGGGAAGTTAAATAAATATAAGAAATAGGTAGTGGTGACCACTTTTTTAGCTAGAACATTATTTATTTAATAGATTTTTTAAAAAATCTTATCTCTAGTGCTCAAGGGAGCAAATATACCTAATACTCCTTCCTCCTCCTATTTTCCCCACAACAACAATCCTGTGAGGTAAAGCTGGGCCAAGAGAGCATGACTGATCCAAAGTGACCCAGACAGCATACATGTCTAAGGCAGGACTAGAACTCAGAGTCTCCTGGCTTCTAGCCTGCCATCTTAACCACCAGACCAAACTGGCTCTCAAATGTTGACATGTCCATAAATTCATCAAGAGTTAAGTTCAGCTAGAGGACATTTTTATTTTTGTCTTTCTAACAGAAGTACAAAAGAATGAAAGCAATGAGTTCTTTCTGAGAGGGAAATTGATCATTCTAGGAACACAAAGAAAAAGCAGCCAACTCACTGAGTATCAATTCTGGTTTTTCATTGCACTGATCAGACCACACCTGGAATACTGAGGCCAGTTTTGGTCACCACAATACACCACAGGAAGGGTGCTGATAAATTGAAGAAGTGCAGAGAACAGCAGCAAAGCTTATTAGGGACTTGGTTGAAAGAACTGGATATCTTTAGCCTATAGAAAGGAAGGTTAAGAGGAGGCTTGAAGACTGTCACAGGGAAGAGGATTTCATTCTCTGTGACACCTGAGGTAGCAAAGGAACCAATGGATGGAAGCTTTTTAAAAGGGTTCAGATTCAAACTAAGGAGGAATCTCCTGATCTTGATAGCAATAACAATAGCAATTGCACTTAGACATACACCGCTTTACAGTGCTTTACAGCCCTCTCTAAGCGGTTTACAGAGTCAGCATATTGCCCCCAACAATCTGGGTCCTCATTTTACCCACCTCAGAAGGATGGAAGGCTGAGTCAACCTTGAGCCTGGTGAGATTTGAACTGCCAAACTGCAGGTAGCTGGCAATCAGCAGAAGTAGCCTGCAGTACTGCACTCTAACCACTGCACCACCATGGCTCTTGATATCCACTAAGCAGTAGAATAGCCATGTCCTGGAGTCATGGCTGCTCCAACTATTTTTTAACAATAGTTGGACAGCTATTGTTGATTGTCTGAGGATTCCTTTCCTAGAAAGAAGGGAGAATTGGAAGACTTCCAACCCTAAGATTCTCTGATATATATATATATATATATATATATATATTTTCCCCCTACCCCAAAGCTCTCTCAGGTCTTAGCTTCCCTCCCAAATGCTGTAGTAAGCAGATTCAGGCATTGCGTTGTCGAAAAAGGACCACTGGGAAACTAGGAGGAGGTGTAGGTGAGGTTGTGCTTGTCAGAAGTTGAAAAAAATTCCCTGCGAGGAATTTGATGGAATTTCCTGGAATAAGCCAACCTGTTGAACAAGATTGCATGGCGCAGAAACAATCTTTGGCAGATTCTACTTGCTTATTTGATTGTTAAACAAGGGCGCCTTTGTGCGTGGTTTTCGTACGTACGTTTCGTGAACTAAATATCAGCTAGTGTCAAAATCTGGAAATTTGGTCTGTTTGGGGGGAAATAAATATGGCGAAA
>QLTV01002698.1:720605-737474 GCA_003457575.1 Thermophis baileyi
ACCGCTTTACAGTGCTTTACAGCACTCTCTAAGCGGTTCACAGAGTCAGCATATTGCCCCCAACAATCTGGGTCCTCATTTTACCCACCTCAGAAGGATGGAAGGTTGAGTCAACCTTGAGCCGGTGAGATTTGAACCGCTGAACTGCTGAACAGTCAGCTGAAGTAGCCTGCAGTACTGCACTCTAACCACTGCGCCACCTCGGCTCCTACACCTGGAACGCTACACCTCCCAAAATTTGGAGGTTCCAACCTTCCCAGCTCTTTGCAAAGTGCTGAAGACCTGGGTGTTTTTTTTTTTTTTTTTTTTTTTTTTTTTTTTTTTAAAAAAGCTTCCCTTTTTATCTGTGTGTGATCCTGTTTGGAAATTGTAATTTTTATACTTTTTTTAATTTTTACTCTATGAATGAAAGTTGCTTTTAATTGTCTTAATTACAGTATTTATTTTATTGATTGTTAGCCACCCTGAATCATGTGTCAGTTGCACAGTGATATAAATTGTGGTGGATGAAATAAATATAACAATCAAAATGGAGGCTGCATTTTTTTCCTCAGTGTCTGACTTCATCTCTTTCTCTAGTCCCATCAGACTCAAACTGACCTGCCCTGTCCCATATAAACCCTTCGCATCTAAACCAAAGAACAGAAGCCTCCTCACCACCATACGTTATAGCCCAAGGGCAGTCCTGCCAACTTTAGGAACTACAACATAGCAATAGCAATAGCACTTAGACTTATATACCGTTTTACAGTGCTTTACAGCCCTCTCTAATCGGTTCACAGAGTCAGCATATTGCCCCCAACAATCTGGGTCCTCATTTTACCCACCTCAGAAGGATGGAAGGCTGAGTCAACCTTGAGCCGGTGAGATTTGAACTGCCGAACTGCAGCTAGCAGTCAGCTGAAGTAGCCTGCAGTACTGCACTCTAACCACTGCGCCACCTCGGCTCCTAGAGAAACCCCAAGGCTCTACCTGCCATCCGCTGGTGACCTCTACATTCCATCTCCTTTAACAATCCATTTCTCCAGCTCTGCTACCCATCTGAAGGATCCATTTTGCCTAACAATACAAGTAACTCCAGGTATGATGACAAGGACCTACCTAGCTTTCCCAAATTGGCCAATAAATCAGATCCCTATGACTTTATACCTTGTAACCCTCAACATCTATACAAATATTTGCTTTTCCATTATTTGGGGTCCCTTTCTTCTAAAGCAGGAACTCAATAAAGTTTGGTTCTTCTTCTCAGTATTGGGCTCCTTCAGACTGAATCTATAATAAAATCTGACAAATGAAATAATTCTGCTTTTCATGACACAAAATTAAGCCTACCTTTATGTTTGACATCCTTCAAGAATCAGAAGTCTGGTGAAGTCGTTCTGAGATTTATCCTTTCTTTTAAAAACTTGTCAATTTTGAATGATTTCAAACTGTTATTTACCTGGAAAGCTGCTATTTCATCCTTTGTAGATACTTTGTCCTTTGGCAATGCCCATCTGTAGATTGACCCAGGAAATTTCTTCTAATATAAGATTGGCAGTACCAGTGGAGGGTTTTCCCCTCCAGTAAATACATATTCCTTTAAGCTGTTCTTTGCAATAATGCCAGCAATGATATAAATGTTAAGACTGCAAAAAATTGATCTGGCATCTTCAAGATAACCTCACATTTCTATATAAATCTTATTTCTCTCGAGTTCTTGCCCTCAGCTAAATTAAGGATTTTATACATTTTTTATATTTAGACTCAGAAGTAGCAGCACATTCCCAGAGAATACTGTAAAACTGCATTCTGTACAAGAAAATCAGAATGATGAAGAAATTCAAACTGATTCCAGTTTAGCTTAACCAAGTATCTGAATAAAATAAACATTAATTTCCAAATTCTCAGATATTTCCCCTGAATATTGGGGAGGCAGGCCAAAGGGCAAGAAGGAGATAGAGAAAGGGGAGAAGGCTTGCAGTCCATGTTTCATACAAGTCACTGTGATTCTTGGAGGCGTATAGATTAATACCATTAGGATTATGCAGAGCTGTAGAGACAACCAGTTTGCTGGAGTGGCTAAGGAACCAGGCTAGTGGCTAAGTAACCAAGCTCATGAATTCTACACCTGTCTTGGCCACAAAGCCAACTGGGTGACCTAGGGCCAGTCAGTCTCTCTTAGCTCTAGGAAGAAGACAATGGCAAACCACTTCTGAGAACTTGCCCAGAAAACTGCAGGGACTTGTCCAGGCAGTTGCCAGAAGCCAACATTGACTTGTAGGCCATGAAGTGTTGTTTTCCTTCAGTGCTGCTTTCTGAAGCGTAAAACCAAATTAATACCTTGCTTCACATTTCTCCAGTGGTTTCCTACAGCATTTCATAGAAGGAAAAAAGCTTCTGTGGAGGAAGAGGATATCAGCATAAATACAAAGTGCCTCAAAGGGGTAAATTGCATTGTTGCTGTGTCTTGAAGAAGCAAGCAGGATTTCTGTAGCAAGAACAATTGCAGCTGATTTACATAAACCCAGATTAGAAGCAATTTTCTTGACCATGGTTTACTGAATCTTAACATTGATTTAACATTGGAGGAATGTTCTTCTCCAAGGAATTCTCCAATCTGAATTCAGATTTTTCAACATTCTTTAGTTGTAATCTTTAATTATTTTCCTTCACTTTGTTATGGAGAATTACCCTGTCACCACATAATCTAATCATCTCAGATTCAAAACCGAACATTCCTAATCTCCCAAATGCTTGGCTAGTAATCATCCCCAAAACTGTATATTTTCTTGTTTTAATACTGTTAAATAATCAGTTGCATAATCTGTTATTATTAAAGTGTATCAGGCAAATCTATCAGGGGTGGGTTCTAACTTACCTCGCTGTCGGTTCGCTTCCTCCCGTGCTGCGTGGCCGCGCCTCATGGGCACCTGCACGCTTTGCGCGCGTGCACATACGTGCATACGCAGTGCAAAAAAATAAAAAAATCTCCCACCCCCAAAAAAGCCAAAAACAAGATAGCGATGCATGCGCAGTGCCGGAAACTCAACTTCTGCGCATGCGCAGAAGGAAAAAAAAAAAACCCCGGAAAAAAACCCCCCCCAAAAAAATCCCCCCCCCAAAAAAGTCAAAAAAAAATTCACAAAAAAGATGGCGGTGTCCACGGACCAGCACCGACCAAACCAGATCCGTGACGTCATCGTGATGTCACCAGTGGGTCACTATCAGTTCGGGCAAACCGGTCCGAACCGGGAGGAACTCACCTCTGAAATAGATGTATCCCAAGAGTCTCAAATGTGAACAATTATTAAAGGGTTCAATGTCAGGATCTCCATAAGAAGATCTTCAGTATTGTGTGTAGGTGTTGAGAAATTATAAACACTTGACCTTTAAGAAGTTGATATTGCTTGGTATCCTTCTATATGGAGAGACAGAGAACAATCCATTAATTTCATATTCCACCCTCCCTTCTTTTCCCATTGTCCATGAACAGAGAACTTTGCAATGTAAAAGATTTGAAACACTGGAGATTAAGTTCCTAAGTAAGATGAAAGATACATTTTAATGCAAACCACTATTGGCACATATATTTGTAAAATAAGTATTAAGGGTAATTGCATAGAAACATGAATGTATTAGAGAAATTTGTGTTCAAATTGCTACTTATTGCAGAATAATATGCATTAAGAGAGTGGGTGGCATACACATTTTCTGTATAAATTACACATACATGGCATGTATTGTAGAGACTGAAGACTTTGTTCAAAATAGGCTGTCAACCCTGAAGCAGACGTGGCTGAGGCTATCTTTGAGGCTTCAGGGTTGCCACAAGGCAGAAGATGGGGGAGACTAGATAGCTGGGGTATGTAGTCAAAACAAAAAGTTTTCCTGTGGGAACCAAGGACATTTCAACAGGTGCTGGGGAGAGGAGTGGAGTTACCAAGCAACTGGCCAGCACCTCTATTGGACAATGTGATTGATGACTTGGGGTGGGGGAGTAGAAACTTTCACTTTTTAATTAGGTGAAAACCGTGGGAACTTTCAGAGTCGGTTTTCAACAGTTGTGCCAATATGATGTATCCAATAAATTGTTTTTTGAGGAATATGCCTACCTCAGACTTCTGGTTTCTATGGGTGCATTACTTGGAATGCTGACATAGGCCATTAGCAGAATGAGCTAATAACTGAAGCTGATTATACCAATATCAACTCAAATTAGATTTATCTCTGTTTTCTTTTGGCTAAATATTCCAAGACAGCTTCCTACAACTTTGAGCCAAGCCAGTTTGTGGGATTATAATCCCTATAATCTTGTCCCAGGTTTGGAGAGGCTGATTGAAAATGTCAATTTGTCTGTTTTAGATAAAGGAAAAAGAAGATGATTTTCAAAAAAAGGTGGTACAAAATTTTGGAGTTGATTTATAATCTTCAGGGCTTCCTCCCCTTTCCCCTTATAAACCAGTTATGTTGAAATGGTTTTTATCCATAATGTCATTGAGCCGATTTGTGTTTCTCTTTGGTTGAACAGTTTTACATAATAAAATACATAATGAAAATGCAATGTCTGATCCTAAACAAAATGTGAAATAGAGGTTATACTGTCTCCACACATGTCTAGCCTTTTATGCTTACTTCATAAGTCATATATAAGGATGGGCAAAAAATACATCATAATGCTGCAATGCACAATGTGGCAATACAGTTCTTCACCATTGCCTCCCTGTAGCATTAATGGAAATAATGGCCCTACCCAGCTAATAGCTCAGAAGAAGCAGATCTTTTAAGCCTGATGCTGATTTGAACAGTGATGCAGTGACTGGCCAAACATCACCCATCTGGCATGTGTGCCTACAGGAGGATTGTCCCAAAAGTGCTTTTTCAGGAGGCAACTCTATTAGCTATACAATTTGGGTTATGTGTAAAATGTGATTTCCCCCCCCTCATTTCATCCATCTGCTGAACACCTAATTTCCATAGCAATGTCTTATGTTTAAGTATATTTTACTCATGTAGTATGGCTGTATTACCATTATCCTTCTCATCTTTTCTACTACCTTCTCTTATTGGTGTCATTATTATGATTAATACTTTATTATTCTGTTCTGTTCTGTTCTGTTATTATTCTAAACTGTTACATGCCATCCAGAATCCATATACAGCAGCGGTTCTCAACCTGTGGGTCGCAACCCCTTTGGGGGTCGAACGACCATTTCACAGGGGTCGCCGCGCGCGTTAGCCCGCCATTTTGGTGCCACCGTCACTGCAGGAGTGAAAAGGTCCCGGTTCAGCCGTGCCTGCGGGTCGCCGGACAGCTGGTAGCCCGGACGCCGCCATTTGGGTTCTTCTACCCTCTGCGCATGCGCAGAATGCTTTGCGCATGCGCAGAGGGTAGAAGAACCCAAATGGCGGCGTCCGGGCGAAGGCGGCGGCAGGGGGGGTCGCAGGGGGGTCGCGGCATTAGAAAGGTTGAGAACCACTGATATACAGTAAGGTAGTCTATAAATATTTCAAATAAATCATCATCGTCGTCATCATCATCAAAATTTAAACTATATTGTAAACAATATTCTGCAGGTAGAAGCTATCCACCCTATATGATTAATCAATTTGATTGATTGATTTTTATCCTACCTTTATTTCTTTATAAGTAGTCAAGAACATACCTAATTCTCCTCCCTCCTCCCTCCTCCTGTTTTCCCCACAACAACCCTGTGGGGTAAGTTGAGCTGAGAAAGAGAGACTTTCCCAAACTCACTTATATGGCTTTCATGACTAAAGCGGGATTAGAACTCACAGTCTCCTAGTTTCTAGCCTGGTGCCTTAACCAGTACTCCCTACTGGCTCTCCAGTGATCTAGTTAGGAGGGGATGTTTGAGACATTTCCTGCCTATGAAATTATGGGGCAATGACTCATATGACTTTCTTTCAGTACCCTTCCACGGAACAACTTTCATTGCCACCATCACCAAAGTCAAATAAGGGTTACCCTACTTTCCTTTTTTAAAGAAAACAGTGAAAATAGTTATCTGCACATTATATGTTGTCCACTACAAATTGGAATGGTTAAAAACCAAATGAAAGGGGTTAAAAACTAGATGTGGGTCAGCTGACATTATAATGCAACCACATAACTGTTCTTGACCCAAATGCTCGTTCACATTTCTATTTTGCCTTAACAGTAATCAGGCATGCTTGCCTCAAGAGCAATTTTCAAAATTGCCTTTTAAAGGGATGAAGCAAATGAGTGTTTTACTTAGCAGAAGATATTATTTTATTTATTCATTATTAATAAAGACGGCAAACCTGATTATTTCATTCTGAAGAATGTGTTCCAGTTAAGGATGCAAGGACTAACTATGCTGGCACCATTATAGGGATTATAAATCTCCAAGATAGGTAATCAGTATTCTAAAGGACATAAATTCACCAGGTATGCAGCCCTTTGGTTTATACAGTGCATTGCCTTCCCAAATCTCAAGCAGGAATTTGACTGAATCTTTTATATTTCTTTCTCACATACCCTGTAAATGAATGGCTTTGGATGTGCTGCTAACGTTATCATATTCATTTATTGATTAAAAGCACAATGTGTTTAAATGAAATGAGAGAGAAACACTATAGAATCTGTATGATGAACTAATTAAAGCTTTGATGTGCCAGTATTGTTTGAACGCAAGGTGGGTGAGCATCTAAAAAGTCAAAATGAAAACCACTTAACTGAAGGAGCATCCACCCATCAATACAAGCTAGTCCATTTTCTTTATTTTGTGCTTTCCTGAAGCCAAGTTCCCATTCTTCTTCATCTTCTAAAAGATGAAGATTTACCAAATATGGGTAGAATTGAGATTATACAATGTTTGTTCATTGTATGCACAAGTCTACATTTTTAACAAAAAAATAAATAAATAGGAGCACTTATTTTACAGTACAAGCACCACTTTTATGCTTGGAGAGGCATACAAGAAGTCAAATCTATTCATAGGTACAAGTTGTTTCTCTCTACTCCTCTTAATCCTGTGCTCAGGGCATCAGTTTGAAAGCATATAAAGATTTTTTCATTATTTATCCGGAAGATATTATTTATATTAAAAAATGTACATTAGTCACTGTTTCACCATTATGAGTGAAGGAACTCTTTTATGTATGAGATTCTGTGGATCTCATTCAGAAACTAATTGGAACAAAGTCAAAATCAGCAAAATTGATGTGTGAGAAACCCAAATCTCCCTTTTCTGGGTACTAAGTCTTTAAGGATATGTGTGGATGTTTTTAAACAAATCAGCATGAGAACCATCAATTCTAAAGTCTTTGAGTAACTACAGAACCATAAATATTTTTGTCCTTGGGAAGGACTTGATAACTGTGCAACCAACCAGAGTAAAATAACAGAAGTGGTGCCATTTTTAGATCAACTATTTTTATTATACAATTTCCAGTGTTGATATTCAGGAGAACAGAGGCTTACAATTATTAGATGGTCTAAAAAGTAATACTAACTTTTGTTATAAAGTATAGTAAACTTATTTGATTCAGTACCTTGGACAGTTCTGCTTTTATTAGTGGCTGCAGAAGGAATCACTGTAAAGACACTAGACCCATGATGGTGAACCTATGGCACGTGTGCCGGAGGTGGAACGCATGCCAGCTGTTGCCTGTTGCTCTTCTGGGTTCCGACGCGGACATGCACGCCAGCCAGCTGGTCTTCGCGCGCGCGGGAGCACTGGAAACCGGAAGAGCAGCTCCAGAAACCGGAAGACCAGGTGACCAGCGTGCATGCACATGCCGGAAACTGGAAGCTCAGCGCTCCCATGCGTGCATGCCAGGGAGTTGCTGTTCCGGTTTCCGGCGCTCCCCCCGCACACGCACGCGCTCCCGTTTCGGCACTCGGTGCCGAAAAGGTTCTCCAACAATGCACTAGACAAAAGAAATGTTGAAATGATCAAAAATAGTTGGTGACATCGCTGTCTTCTAGGTAAGTTTCTGCCTGCCTGCTGAGGGATGGATCTGATTGGAAAATATTTTTATATCCAAAAATCACTGAAATTGTTGGCTTGACAGCTGCATTTTTGTGTTGAACCATTTGTGTATATGGGCATTTCTTCACACAGAGAGACATTCACCCCTCTTCTCCCTTGTGTGTCTTTTTCATACAATGTTGAACATGATCACTGGGAATAAGAGGAAAAAAATAGACTTTCTTCATCATTACATGGACTTACTCATGCATGCAGATCACTTAATCAGCTGACTGGCAGTCACCAGAATGCTTGGTTGCCTTCCATTACGGGCTGCATAAACTCATGTTTTTTTTCTTTCTTCCTACTATCAGTCTGGTCATATGTCCCATGAGACAAGTGGGCAAGACTATCTGAAATGCTACAATAGCAATAGCAATAGCATTTAGACTTATATACCGCTTTACAGTGCTTTACAGCCCTCTCTAAGCGGTTCACAGAGTCAGCATATTGCCCCCAACAATCTGGGTCCTCATTTTAGCCACCTCGGAAGGATGGAAGCCTGAGTCAACCTACAAACTACACATCATTCTTTTTATGGACAAGAGAAAGTATGCAATTCCTAGATTGCAGTTTGTGCACTTTCAGATTAGATGAATTTTGGTGAAAGCCAAGGAGATAGTTTTTAAATTTATTGTGAGTTTGTTGACTACTATCAACAAATAGTTGCATAGCAACTCCGCTATTTTGTTGTAGGTGTTGCTGCTGTTGCTGTTGCTATACATGTGGACTTGGCATTTAAAAGTCACCCCTGAGGAAACCACAAAAGAATAGTCAATGAAAGAGGAATATACAACTATTTCAACTGTATATATTGGTAGGACCTGTTTCAGCAACTGTGCAGCATAAGAAGTCTTATTATTTTCTTTCCATTTCCTTTGGCATAAATTGAGTTGGTAGCATGAAGAAATTAAACCTGTGCATTAGCATTTATTCCTGTACAGTGCAGCTGGTCTAAGAAACTCTGGAGAACTGCTTTTAATCTCCCTTTTCCTAGAAGTGAAAAATTTATCACTCATGTTTTCAGTATGAAATCCCCAGATTTCCTGCAGAAGCAACAGTGAGAACAACATTGCGTTCATACAGTGAATCAAATCCAGACAAAGAAAACACAATTCCTGTATTAATGTAACATTCTGCACCCAGATTTATAAAACCATATTATGGTTTAACATGACTTATATTTGAGAAACTGCTAAGAAAGGAGATCCTTTAGCAATGTGAGCCACAAACTATCCAATCTAGCGGTAGCCTATATTGTATCAACCTATCCATGACAAGGATTAGCTCTCACTGTTTTTCAGGAGTCTCTCATTTTCTAAAGCAAGGTCTAGATAGGTTGCAATGGTAGGGAGGATTCTTGCAAAATACCATTTAGACTACTCTTAGTGGGATCAAGAGCAAAGGCAGCATTCCTCAGCTTTAGAGAGAGTCTGAAGGAGGTTTTCTTGCCTCTGATAAAGAGATCTTGTAAACAAGGCCATCTTTAAGTGGCCCTCTCTTGCAGACTAACTATAGATGCTAATTACTTGGATAAAAAGAATTGCCAGTGGTACTGAAACTCTTGCTACTACATCAAAGGGGACTTTGAGCCAGTAGACTTTTACCAAAGATGTCATTTTCTTAAAGTTTATGTCATTGTGAAGTCAATAAATCATTTGGTGCAAGACTCTTCTTATCTCTCCTGAAATTCCAGCAGTTTAGAAAATAGTGAGGTCTTTCAAAATTTCACTTTTTCTCAAATTAGTGATATTTAAATGATCAAAGCTGAGAGCATTGAATCAGTAAGACGCTTCCAAAACAAACAAACAAAAAAGACTCTTGTGAAAGAGAATAAAAGAATTTTGCAAGAACTGACATGGGCAGCTAGGACTTTCTTACAGAATCATAAAGATTCAACTCCATGATCAGTGCAGAAAGTCAAATTAAAACACCCCAGAGAGGCTGTCTTCCTTCTACTTGATTGGTTTTACTATCAAGTTGCTCCTATTATTCAAAAAGTTCTTATAACATCTAATTGGAATCAACTGTCCTATAACTGAAATCCAATATTTTCTGTGCTGCACTGGAGAGTGAGAATGAATAGGTCTTGACCTACTGCTAAGTAACATCCTTTTTTTCATCCTGCTAAATTAGATTACATAGACAAGCAATTTCCTTGCCATTAGAAGCCAGTCCAAGTCATTCATATGAAATCAATAATCTAGGAATACAATAGAACTGACTATAGAATTGTTCTAAAAATCAAAGCAAAGGGTTATGTATATGCTTTCATGAACTGAAAAATCTAATAAATTTGTTTTTACAAATAATTAATGGCTTAATTACTTAATTCCAGAAATCCATATTGCAGTCAAATATATTCAGAGTTTACATATATCGCTGGCTCCAATTAAAAACAAACCATGATTAGTCCTGGAGATGCTTATAGAAGTTTGCTTTCTTTAAGGGAGACTCCCAAATAAATTTTCCTGCTACATCAGGGGTGTCAAACTTGCATCGTCACGGCGTTGTCATGTGACGTATTGCGACTTTTCTCTGACTATTTACACCCCACCTTAAGAATCAAACTTAAGAGTTCCATAATTAAAACCAGAAATCCCAAAATAGAACCTTTCATTTAGATGATAATGTCTTATTCAAGATTTAAATGACTTAGTACTTTAAATAGAAAACGAGAATCATTTTTTATTTTACCTTATTGAAGTTATTGTAAGAATAATTAAAATATATACAGGCAGAACAAGTTAAATTAATCAAGCCAATGTAAAATTATTTTGCCTACATTTCCAGGGCTAGACAATTGTTTTGTTTTTAGAGTAGATCAGACATCATTCTTTCTTATTTTTGTAAGTTTAATTATTTATTATAATTGTTTCTTAAAAGGTTCTTTCAACAGACAATAGTGGGATAATCAGCAAAGCATTTATCTAACCTACTTTTATTTCTTAGATAAGCTGTTGTAACTTTTGAATCTGGAAACCAAATTGACTCACTTTTTATTAGGTGGCAAATCACCAATACCATAAAAGCATTTGGGTATTTTTCTTGAAACTAAACTGAACTAAATTTTCATCTGGTGATCTTTCAGTGAATAAACTACATGGAATATCAATATCTTGACTTTAATTTTTTGAAGGAGACCCTAAGAGAAGTTCTGCTCTTACTGGCTAAACTTTGCTTTTCCTGTCCTAAAAATGATACTGGCAAGCAGAAGAATCTGGGTTGAATAAGACAAGAAACAGATATAAACAAGATTGTGGTTGGCATCTACTACTATCCAACTAGCCTAGAAGAAGATATTTATAAAGTCTTCCAAAAGTAATCTGAACATCTTTCAAAGTGGCATGAACCCAGAGGGATTGGAGAATGCAATTATCCTGGTATCATTTGGGAGACATTCTGCAAATCAAAATTCTTACAGGAAATTTCAGGAACTGGGTATATTTAGTCTAGTAAAGAGAAGGACTGGGGGGACATGATAGCAGTGTTCCAACATCTAAGGGCTGTCAGAAAGAAGAAGGATACAACTTATTCTCCAAAGTACATGAGGGCAGGACAAGAAGTAACAAATGGAAACTCATCAAGGAGAGAGGAAACTCATCCAACCTAGAACTAAGGAGAAATTCCTGACAATGAGAACAATTAAACAGTGGAACAACTTGCCTTCAGAAGTTCTGGATGCTTCATCACTGGAGGTTTCTAAGAAGATACTGACTAGCCATTTGTCTGCAATGGTATAGGGCAGTGATGGCGAACCTATGGCACGCGTGCCACAGGTGGCACGCGGAGCCATATCTGAGGGCACGCGAGGTGTTGCCCTATGTCAGCTCCAGCGTGAATGCGTGCGCTGGCCAGCTGATTTTCGGCCTTCTTTTCAGCCATTTTCGCTCTCCCCAGGCTTTAGGAAAGCCTCCTGAAGCCTGGGGATGGCGAAAACGGCCCAACGGTCACTTGTGTGCTCACCCCCAGCCTCCTTTTCGCTGTCAGAGGTTTTCAGGAACTTCTTCGGCTTTGGACAGTTGCAGCCAGGCCTTGCACACCTCGGCCCATTTCTTCTGCAGCCGGCAAGTCTGTCCTGAAGGCCTCTGCAGCTGATAACAGAGCTCCGGGTCGATCTGTTATTGGCTACACCATTTTTCACCATCCCCAGGCTTCAGGAGGCTTTCCTGAACCCTGGAGAGAGAGAAAAACAGCCCAACGGGCCTACAGGAAGTCCGGAGGCTTCAGTGAGACCTGTATGCATGTGCAGGGGGCAGTGGGGGTTGTGCGCATGTGCAGGGGAGGGCATTGCATTATGGGTGTGGGCACACACGTGCACGCTATCGTGCGCGCGTGCACCCTTTTGGCACCCGAGCCAAAAAAGGTTTGCCATCACTGGTATAGGGTCTCTTACTTGAGCAGGAGGTTGGACCAGAAGACCTCTAAGGTTCCTTCCAACTCTGTTATTCTGTAAATTCCTAGATTTCCTCATTAACAACTTCCTCTTTCAGAGAATGGAAGAAGACATAAGAGGTGCTTAGTGTCATACAGTACATACATAATCAATGTGGAAGACTTAAACCAATGTCCAGTTCTTTGGAAGATCAGGAGCAGGTATATTTGATATGCCATACTTGAAAATGAATGACAGCAGCTAAGATAAGTAGAGAAGAAAACAAAGATGTTGAGAAGATTAGGAGATGGACCAGCACAGTCCATGCAGAAATAGAGGGAGCATCATACACCAGATTTACCCTACTCACTATACTAATCCCTCCCCCCACCCCAACTTTTCAACTGAAACCCAGACTATCTAAAATATTCTGCATTTCAATTCTGTGGAAAAGTAAACTCTAAAACATAACGTGTTTGCTTTCAGTTTCCCCCAAAACACACTTTCAGTTTTATACTTATCCCTATTAAAAAGCAATTCAACTTAAGGAAGGCGTTGGGCTACCTTTTTCAAAGCACTTTTTATGACTTTGGGGCTCAGCGTGTAACTTAATGTAGCAAGTAATGCATAAAGGAGCTTCAGTTTAGGGGTTAGGAGTATATAGTTCCTTCATTGCATGAGGTCTCATAAAATGAGAAAATAAAATGAGAAAGTAAAAGGACTGGGATAGTGTTGGGATAATGATCCTAATGAAAAATAAGGGAAGTGAAGAGAATTACTTGGTGCGAAGAGTTATGTAATTAAGTCAGTTATTTTTCTAAAAAAAAATACCCTAATTCTGCATAGCACTTCAGATTCTATGTCAACACTGCAAGCCATGCAAGAGCTCTGCCTTTTCCTAGGTCTAGCTGTCCTCTGAAGATTCTAGCAAGAGCAATAGCAATAGCACTTAGACTTATATACCGCTTCACAGTGCTTTTACAGCCCTCTCTAAGCGGTTTACAGAGTCAGCATATTGCCCCCAACAATCTGGGTCCTCATTTTACCCACCTCGGAAGGATGGAAGGCTGAGTCAACCTTGAGCCTGGTGAGATTCGATCTGCCAAACTGCTGGCAGCCGGTGATCAGCAGAAGTAGCCTGCAGTACTGCACTCTAACCACTGCGCCACCGCGGCTCATTCTCTTTGTAGCGGAAATTACTGAGCTGTTAGTCATTGGGTCAGCCACTGCTCCATGATGTGGCCTGTTCCTTGTTGGGCTCTTGGTCTTCTCTGAGATTGATTGTTTTTCTGCAGATATTTCCTTACTTGGCTGGGTAACATCAGCACTGTGTGGGAGCATGGAGCTTGCTAGCTGCTTATTTATAGCTTGCCCGGCCAATCTTGGTTGGGTGTACCGGTACTTCTTTCCTTAGGGTTTCTTGATCAGGATATTGTTTCCTCCATGACCGATTGTCTGGTACTATTTCCTGCTTATCTGGCTGTTGGTTGCCAGAGCTGTGGTTTGGGTTGTTTGTTTCTTCTTTGACTTTTGATTGCATCTTTCAAATGGTAGATTCAGATAAGCCTAGAGATAAACTTCAGGTGCCTGTTGATGGTGGACTTGTCAGAATGGCAAATGTTCCCTTTCATTGGAGATTTTCAAACAGAGGCTGGACAGCCATGTGTCTGCAATGCTTTAGCAAACTTGAATAGAGGGCTGCTTGACCTTGGAGTCCGTCCCCCCCAACTCTGTGATTCTCTGAAGTATCTTTTCAGAATTGGATTGAAAACATTGTTCACATTATTTACATTTCTTAATGGAATAAATGTTATATTTAGAAACAAAAGGAAAGGAACCTGAGGACTGTTATTTTTTTTCCCCTCTTTCCTATTTCAGTCTATTTTTATGGCAGACATACTTAAAAGAGTATCTTTAAATGTCCAGATTATAAACTATTTATTCTCTCTAATACCCCTGATTCAAGAAGCTTAGGACTTAAAAGGAATGGTATGAAAATCAAAATATAACAGTTTTGGCAAACTTTATGTTAAACAATATTTTGCTCCAGGGTTAAATAAATCAAAGGGAATGCCTGTTCTCATTAGAGCAAATAGTGGTTTTAGATTTAAAAAAGCCCCCAAAATATAAGAATAGATTTCTATATGTTCAAGGTATATTTATTTATGTCCCACTCATTTGCATTGGTTTGTTCAACTAAGCAACAACAACTATAGTTCTTGCAGAAATACTGAGGCATTTGGAGTAGAGGGGAATTAATTATTTGAATCTAATAATGGGGAAGATTTAAATATTAATGCAAGAGGTAAAAACTTAAAAGAGTTAGAGGAAAAAGTAGAGTGTAAAATATAACCAAATATTAAACCTTTTAAAGGATTATGTTCTACGAGAAACATTGGGACCATTAATCCTTTAGAATGGAGTTTTATATATTTTTTAGGAGGCATCAATACCATTGTAGGCTGGATTATATTCTAACTTCTAAATCACCATTAAATAGAATACAAAGAATAACATTTGGGCAAATTTAAATCACAGATCAGAATCCCATTATAATAGAAATCCAGGCAATGGGAGATAGCTTGTTTTCCTATTTTTGGAAATTTAATTCCATCTCCATAGATCAGATTATGATCTAGTCATTGATTGAAATAACGGGATTTGATTTGACCTGAATCCCTTCATACAACAAAGAAATAAAAAATAGTCACAGAAATATGATATATTATTTTAAAGAAAAATAACTAGGTCAAACATTTATTTCAACTCCAAAGGAGACTATATAGCCAATAATGAGGGGAATATATAGGATTACTATTTTTAAAAAACTGCAAAATTCACATCAAATAAAAATATTAGAACATAAGATTAAAATATGATGGTTTGAATGTAATAAAACAGATGCCAAAAAAAGATTTAATACTTTATGTTGGATTATAAAAAGAAAGTACCAAAATTTCTGAATATGAATAAAAACAATGTAATTATTATATCTTAAATAAATTGGGGGTTACATCTATTTAAGTGTCCATAGATATTACAATTGCTCACAATTTGTGACCTTTAAAAAAAAAAAAACCTTTCTAAGTAATTGCAAAGAAGCAGCCATTAGACACATTGCAAAAAGAAGAAAAAATATATCACAGTATTGGTATAGTGCAGTTAGTAAAATCATTACCAGAAAATAGCATGAAACAAGACAATTTTCTTTTGTTGGATAAAAGGTAGACTGGTGTGTATGATAACAGAATCTATATAGAACTAGAAGCCTAGCCTCATTATAACCTAAGCAGAGTATGAAAGGCAACTGGAAGGAATGATGCATTGTAGTACAAGACTGGAGAGGCTCACAGTATTAGCCTATAACACAACAAGAATCTAGGCAATGATCAGGAGGTCATGTACCTTAACTCTTAGGGCTAGGGGTTGCCAGTCTCCAAAACAATAGAGAACGAAACATTTTATAGATCCTTTCAATTTAAGCAGCCCCAAAGAATGAGAAAACAGATATATCCTAGAATTGCAATTTATGATCTAAATAGGAGCCAAAACAAAGAAATGATACAACTATGTAGGAAGAGAAATCAAGGTAGCCAGAAAGATGGTTGGCATCAAGCTCAGCCAAGACATCTTACTCAAAGATGAAGCAAGACAACAGAATTAGCAATAGCACTTAGACTTATATACCGCTTCATAGTGCTTTACAGCCCTCTCTAAGCAGTTCACAGAGTCAGCATATTGCCCCCAACAATCTGGGTCCTCATTTTACCCACCTCAGAAGAATGGAAGGCTGAGTCAACCTTGAGCCGGTGAGATTTGAACCGCCGAACTGCAGCTAGCAGTCAGCTGAAGTAGCCTGCAGTACTGCACTCTAACCACTGCGCCACCTCGGCTCAGAATTGTATCTATTGAATTTATATTACAATTACCTGAGGTTTGAGTAGCTATTATTTCATAAGGAGAGATTCATTTTGAGGCAAGCAAACTTTTATATTTGTGTTCATCAACAAATGTATAATAACTAAAGTGTCTAAGGCCAGGGATTTCCAAAAGACATATGCCCTAATAACTTCTTACACAGGCAGGATCATGAACAAGCCTATCTCAGATGTCAGCTGGTGATGTAGTCTATTGGGTGAAATGGAGTCATGGAACTGGATATCTAAAATATATATTAGATAAAATATATATCTGATATATATATATATATATATGTTTTTTTCCCTGTTAAATCACCTGGTATACCCAAATATGGGAGAAAGAAAAGAAAGAAAGAAAATGGGAGTATACCAGGTGATTTAACAGGGAACAAAACATATATCTATCCTTGTCCCTGGAACATGCAGATAGGGAGAAGAATCCTGTGGCTCAGAGGTTTAATCGCTTGCCTTGTGAGGCAAGGGCCCGGGTTCTAATCCCAGAAGGGTGTGGCTAGCTGATGAGAGCTAAATAGCTTGAAATAGATCTATAGTAGTCTCCCTTTATTTATGTAATGTC
>QLTV01002698.1:754269-771033 GCA_003457575.1 Thermophis baileyi
CACCCACGGGGGGGGGGGGGCGGGGTGGGGGTCGCGGGGGGGGGAGGGGGGTTGGGGTGGTGGGGGGGGGTGTCGTGGCATTAGAAAGGTTGAGAACCACTGCACTACAGAGAAGGCCTTTCTTCTAGGACCTACAAAAAAAAATATGCATTGCCTTCCCACTCTGGTGGGCTGGGTAGATGTATCATTGCTGTTTTCTGATTTTTTTCCCCTTCCCTCAAGACTATGGGAGAGAGAGGAATGAAAATTACAAAAGAGGCACAGTTGCTAAACTGGCCCTGTTGAAAACACATCCTCTCTGAGATAAGTTTTTCACATGCCAGGCTTGTTTTGAACTAAATCTGATTCCCTTTAGGTAAGTTAAGTGGGGTGTTTCTGTGGGTTCAGGAAACTTCACAATACACTTATGCACATAGCAGGGGTAGGTTCCTACCGGTTCGGACTGGTTCGCCCGAACCAGTAGCGACCTGCTAGTGATGTCATCTGAACCGGATCGGTGGTTGCCGGTCCGTGGGGGCCGCCATCTTTTAAAAAAAAGGTTACTCTGCACAATTTCTTAACATTGGCAATGCATTGGATAACAGCGGATGCACATTTTCATTGATGTGTGGAGAGACGTTATGTACTGTCCTCTAGTTTAGATTAATATTAATAATTAATAAAACTTTACAATTTAACATATTCTAAACAATCCACAATAAAAGCTACATTGTACAGTACACTAGAAGTATCATTTCTGGGCTGTGTGAAGGCAGCAATGGGATATAGAAAGATCTAATTCTTCCATTTTTTTAATTAGTATTTTTTTTTTTGCTTCAATATAGGGCAGCCTTAATTTCTATAGGCTGGGCCCGTGATGGCGAACCTATGGCACGCGTGCCACAGGTGGCACGCGGAGCCATATCTGAGGGCACGCGAGGCGTTGCCCTATGTCAGCTCCAGTGCACATGTGCGCGCTGGCCAGCTGATTTTCGGCCTTGGGGAAGGCCATTTTCGCCCTCCCCAGGCTTCGGGGGGGGGTTGTGTGCCGACACGCTCCCATTTTTGGCACGCAAAAAGAAAAAGGTTCGCCATCACTGGGCTGGGCTATGTATAGTGTTCTTGCTTTGCTTTGCTTTGCTTTGCTTTGCTTATTTCTTTGCTTATCCCCATAAATTTTAACATGGCAAAATTATTGCTAATGTTGGTGGCATCATTATTACCACATCATTACTGCTGATGCTGGGATCTCTAACGTGGTTTGCTTTCCTACATAAAGTAATGATCCAACTATGTTATCGAGGGCTGTAGCTGTCAGACTCCTCTACTTAAAACTTGGCAATAAATCACAAAACTGAGAATTTACATCCTCGGTCTACTGGCTAAAAGTAGGCGCCTAAGCTAAGAAGAACCTGACATATTGTAACCCATTTTGGCTAGATAAGAACCTTTCAACAAGAATGAAGCCGAACAAAATAGTTGATGGCCTACTGCTGATGTAAATTTCCATCATGTCCATGGTGGCTCAACACTATTGCTTTTTCTTCTTGCCCTTCCTATGAATCATATTCTTTACATCATGGGTGTCAAACTCGCTGTGTCACATTGCCGTCATGTGATGTATTGTGACATTTTTCCCCTTTGCGGAGCTGGGGTGGGCATGTCCTGCGCGTGATGCATCCAGCCTGTGAGCCACCAGTTTGACACCCGTGCTTTACATGATGCTCGGTGGCCTTGCAACTTAGCACTTGTGGGGTGTAGCCAGGGGTGGGTTCCTCCCGGTTTGGACCGGTTCTCCCAAACTGGCAGTGGCCCTCTGGTGTCATCACGATGACATCACCGAACCGGATCGGTCGGTGCCGGTCCGTGGGGGCCGCCATCTTTTTTATTATTATTATTAATTTATTTATTTTTAATTTTTTTAAATTTTTTATTTCCTTCTGAGCATGCGCAGAAGCCAACTTCCGGCACTGTGCATGTGGTCACCATCTTTTTTTTGGCTTTATTTTTTTGGGGGGGGTTGTTACTGCGCATGCACACACACGCTTTGCACACGCGCGCCCACGAGGCACACCCACATGGCACAGGAGGGAGCGAACCGGCAGCGAGGTAAGTTGGAACCCACCCATGGGTGTAGCTGACTATTTTGGCCTGAGAACCATTACTACTGAGCTTACTTCTCACACCAGTCGTGCTTTCATTTTTTTTCATTTTTGGCTAGCATAATTCTTGACATCTTTATAAATATGGATAACCGCCCATACCATTAGTCTGGATTTCATTAAGATTCTGCAGACAACAACTTCCACAGCAAATTGCAGTGGCACTATGATTACAAAACAATGATGTCACTATGCAAATGCTTTCATCAAGTAGCCTCATCTCAGTGGCTTACAAAAGTAGGTCATGGCATTCCCATAATAACATCACATCACACATCATCATTTTCTGCTGTCTTGACCCACCCTTGGGCATCCATAATTGCTAAAAAGAATGTTGCTCATTAAATATCCTCATGAACAAGTTGCAGAAGACTTGTTGCAGAATCCCAAAAGGAAACTCAGCGTGGGTCTTCTTTTTTTAGGGCACGGACATCTGTTGGTTGATGTTTGAGTAGCTCTGGCAAGCAGCTGAATAGCATTGGGCTGGTCTTATTTCTCAGACAGACTGAAATTGGGGGGCAGTGTTTATAATGCAACGAATGAAAAATTGATACAAATGGGAACTCTTAAATTTAAGTATAACAATACCAAAATCTATGAACTGAATGATTAACATGCAAAACCAAGTTGAATGTTTCTCTATCCATTCATTGCTTATTTTCCTCTTGTGAAAGCTCCTGGAAGTTTTTATTTTACTTTGTATGAAAGGTTCAGAAGTTTCAAAGTTCTAGTTCTCAGTATTTAGGGCATCTCAGAGGGAATCATAACCGCAACAATGTGGACTGGTTTTTTATGAAGGCTTCCATTTTCTGCATTATATTAGAGCAGAGGTCTTCAAACTTGGCAACTTTAAGACTTGTGGACTTCAACTCCCAGAATTCTCCAGCTGGAGAATTCTGGGAGTTAAAGTCCACAAGTCTTAAAGTTGCCAAGTTTGGGGACCCCTGTATCAGAGTGACACATTAGGGTCATGCTGTAAAAATAAAATGGCAACTAACTGGATCACCCAAGGAATCCCATTACCATGGGGAAAAGATAACTGCTTTAATGAATACCCTAGTGAATATTTTGGAAATGTTTTTTTTTCCTTTTAACAAAGGAAGAATTTTGGTAACACAAGGTTTGCTAAAACCACTGGGAAGAAAGCATTAGAGCAGAATGCATCACAATAAGTAATTCCTGGTCCCTGACTTCTCTAGAGCAGAGATAAGAATGCTTATTGGTCAGGTGGTTTGAGAGACAAAGAGATCTGTACTGCTCCATGTGGCACACTCTGTTAGGAGCTATCCGTCCTTGATTTCCTTGTGCACAGGAGATAGGGAGGCTGAGCTAAGCAGGAGAGATAAAATACTGTAATAATCAAGAACACTGATCCCAGGGAGGATTTGAGTGAAGGTTGATAGAAGGATTTATAGCCAAAAAAAGATTATGGAAGTAGACGTCTAGTTTATTAGCCCGGCAACAATATATGAAGAAAAGTAAAAGAAGTGAGAAAATATCTACCTATCTTCCGATTTTTCAAAATGTTTGGACCTATCTATAGTTGCAGTAGAGAAATAAAGAAATAAATAGGTCCAGGCAAGGACACCATGAGTTCAGTATAAGCACTGTAGCCCTAGTTGGTTCTCAAGTGCTTATAGTGAGGAACAGAAGGAAGGGGACATACCCACACTCTGTCACTGGTGTTCCCTTGAATGTCAGGTATCAGAGCTTATCACGTTAGGTGGATGTCACATGCAAGCACACAGAGCCATTGGTGAATAACCAAAGTCAGTAACTTTATTGTTTACCACCAATGTTACAAGAATCTCACCAGATTGCTTGCCTTCCCATGGGAAAAACCAGATAAGGCTTCTTGGATCTTGGGGGAGGTCAAGCTTATGCCACTTGTGGCTGCACAATGACTCCAAGCTAGGTCCTCACCTGATCCCTTCTTCCAGCCCAGCTGGCATTTTCCAGCATGGTAACACTGGCAAAGAAGAGCAGGGAAACAGGTGGGATTCATTGATAAATCTGAGAGTGGGAGAGAGATTGATTGTCCTCCATAGTAATGAAATGAAGGTCATAGCAGGATTCAAACTGAATTGAAGACAAACTAAAATTTTCAGATTTGGGACAGGTAGTATCATATTTGACTGACTGAGCTATTTTCCAAATCAAGCTAGGAACAGGAAAGGTTAGCTATAACTATCACACAATTCTTGTTTGTTGGCAACAGCATCAAACTATTGAAAGAATGTTGCTATGTTTTATTTTATTTATTTTAGATTCCATAGATCCATTCCAACCACTGGAACAGTTTATCATTCTACCATACATAATCAAGATTAAAACAACCTCCCAAATATAACCCAAATAAAAACAGACAGTAACATTAACAAATTAATAGCAAAATATTCCTATGCTGAGGATTCATAAATATTAATCTAATAGGTATCGCATGGGGGAGGAATCTCTCTTTAATTGCTCTGTTCTTCAAAGGTTTGCTGAAATAACCAGGTTTTGTAAGCTATCCTGAATCTCAGTAATTTTAAGGCAAGGCTGATCTCCAGGAAGATGTTGTTCCTGAGAAGGTGACAGTAATTAAGAAGGCCTGCCTCCAAGAACCTTGCAGAGAATGTGTTCATTAAATGAATAAGATAAAAATTAAGATGTGTGGCTATGCCATTTGTAAAAACAAGTAAGACAAATAAAATATCATAAAGGGTTCAGCAGGGAAGTTGCTACTCCATTGCCTTCTTACACCATCACCCCTCTCTCCAAGAATCTTGTAGATGACATTCTTTAAAAAAAAGGAATCAGAGGTTCCTCTTCTATTAGGAATGTTGGCATTTTCCTTATGTTGTATTTACTTTATGGTCTTGTTTGGTAGGTTTGCATTGGCTTGTTTTCTGTTTGTTTGTGTTTCTTTGAGACTCTTGCAGGATTTTGATGCTCAATTAGTTCAGCTTTTTTCAGATGTTCAGTGATCACAGAATGGAGAAGAAGAGAAGAGGCATACTCATCCATCAAATATCCAGAGAAAAGCAAAAATTACTACTTTCCTGGGCCCCTTCAAGTCTCCAAATTTTTCAGGATTCAGGGAATTAAATATTTATCAAACAGTTTAGCTCTTCAAAATTGTTTCTTTGATTTTGTGAGGATAGAAATTAGAAGGCAAGGAACATGCTTCATTCTGTCATTGACTTATCCCTTGGTCTTCCTTTTCTCAACTCTGTGTCATGAAGAAGGATGCCCAAGAGCTTCCATTGTTAAAAGCTGCATCTCTTTGCCTCAAAGCAAGTTAGCTCTTCAAAATGGCCAAGCAATCTGAACAATGTTACCAGGTGGAAAAGAAGAGTTTAAAATGTCTCTCAGGCTACAGAGATAGATCAGAGATAGAAAGTACAAAAATGAATAATTCTAAGAATAGAAATAGCAATAGCACTTAAACTTATAGGCCACTCCATAGTGCTTTGCAGCACTCTTTAAGTTGTTTATAGAGTCAGCATATTGCCCCCAACAATCTGGGTCCTCATTTTATCAACCTCAGAAGGATGCAAGGCTGAGTCAACCTTGAGCTGGTCAGGATCGAACTCCTGGCTGTGGGCAGAGTTAGTCTGCAATACTGCATTCTAACCATTGCATCATGATGGCTCATAATTCTAGGGTTGAAGAGTGAAAAAGAATACATTCTTCCCCAAAGATCTCCAAGTTTAAGGTCTTTGGGTATTAACCTCCTAAGAACTGTATTTCTTTTGCATTATGGAAACCAAAAATCAATTCCTGTTCATTTTACTGTCCACATTGGTAAGGCAATATTGCAACACTCTTAATTTTTTTCCACTTGCTTACAACTTGTATTTTTAGACCAGTGATGAGCAGCCTGAAGCAGTCATCTAGCCTAAAACCTCTTCTTGCTTCCTCAGAGCTCTTCCAAACATGATTGTAGAAAACAGAACAGTTTCCTACCATTTTGAATCTGAAAATTACTGAAAACTATTCTAGGTTGAGCACAAAGAAAAGTATAATTAGTATAATTAGCGTTTAACGTCTGCAGAAAACTTTGGGAAGACATCATAGACTTAAGATCCACTATTATCAATATACAAATGCTACAAGCCAAAAGATACACGAAGGTTTTAATTCAGTGGAGTTTGTATGGAACTGGACAGTGTAAAACTATCTGAATCCCAGCAAAACACAGCTGCGATCAATTTCATCTATTGCTCTTAATAGAGTTGCACTCCCCTAGAAAATATAAATTTCAGGGCTTAACCTGGATTCATGGCTCCTGCTGCAAGACATGACAACATGGAGCTGATGTCTTTGGTCAGTTTCAGCAGGTCTTTCAGTTGCATCTGTCCTATGACCAGGAGGTGTGAAAGGCAGTGACTCATTACTTTCTCATGTCTCAGTTAGACTAATACAATTTGCTTTACATGTGGCTGACCTTGGACAACCCAGAGTCTGCAGTTGGAACAGAATGCAATCCTTTAGCTGCTGTTTGGTGCTAGCCAATTCTATACAATAACATATATTTGGTAAAAGCTAGGGTGGTTGATTATAGTCTTCCAGGCCCAATTGAAGGTGTTGGTTGCTACTTATAAATCCCTAGGTGGCTTGGCCTTTGTTATCTTAAGGACCATGTTTTCTGGGTAGAATCTGCTCATCCTACATGACTTGAATAAGAGACAATGCTGTAGTTACCCTTCCCTAGAGTTAGGGAACCCTAGTGGACTTTTAGTGGCAGCCCCCTCACTTTGGAACAGCTGATTCTATGAGGCCAGGATAGCCACCATTTATTTAAATTTTTAGGAAACTGGTGAAAATTGTTTGTCCTTTCCTTTGAAGGAGAGAGCTTTGTGGGAGACAACAACATATTTTGTTTTAAAGATTACTATGTTTTTAATATTTATGGATTTTTATGGATGCTTTTAATTTTAAGCTGCCTAAGCCATTTGAAGTGGTAGCACACAAAATATTGTTTTATTTAACTGAGATTGTAAATAAATAAATCCCAACTCCAGCTAGAAAAAAAAAAGCTGACCCAGTCCATATGAGTGATAGAAATCTGATTTGCATTATCATTCTATAAATGTGGCTCTAAGCTCTCTCAAAACACTATTAAGTACAGACCCCTCCCACGAAAAGGTTGCCCACCCCTGTTTATAGTAACACTACCACTATTGAAACTTAAAAACATCTTTGAAACAAATTAAAATTTACAAGTGGGTTCTACTCCTTTAAAGCATCCCAGATAGCTAACTCTCCCATTCATCTTTCTGTATTTTTTTATTAATTTGTTTGAAAGACCTACCCTTGTGTAGATCTGAATATGGCAAGGTATTTTGGTGGGGTGTGGGGCAGGGGTGGGTTCTAACTTACCTCGCTGCTGGTTCGCTTCCTCCCGTGCTGCGTGGCCGCAGATAGATAGATAGATAGATGATGATAGATAGATAGATAGATAGATAGATAGATAGATAGATAGATAGATAGATAGATAGATAGATAGATAGATAGATAGATAGATAGATAGATAGATCGATAGATAGATGATAGATATGATATGAGGGACAGGGACAGGGACAGAGACAGAGACAGAGACAGAGACAGAGACAGAGACAGAGACAGAGACAGAGACAGAGACAGAGAGATAGAGAGATATTTACAGATATATAAAGATATATTATTTATATATCCATGGTGCTTTAGATGCTGCTGAATTACAAATAGATTCCAAGAGTCTCTGCTGACATGGCTTTGTAGTCCAGCAACAACTGGAAACCTATATATTCTCCCTTCCTTTTTCTTATCTGAATCTCCCAATAAATCATAGGTCTAGTTACTTCATCAATGCATGGCAAACTCACTTCTAGACTTTTTTTGAGAGAAAATACATGTGCATGTAATACTTCTCCCCCCTCCCCCCCCCCGCGCCCCTGGAATGGCCAACTTTTATCCTTTATCTTATTTGAACACTGCTCATTTGACAGGTTCATGAGCCTTACCAAGCTGATTCAGCAAGATGCCACCTGCCAGAGGCAAAGCTCACCTAAGCACGAATTAATATCCTTTCTGGCCCACTCACCCAGACCACGATAGAATTGCCCCCTTCATTTTCTCGCGGTGATCCTTATTTGCCTATTTTTCTAAAGCAACTGCTTGATGTTTCTTGCAGAACTCTCTTTTCTCTCTCTATCATTCCTTGTCAGTCTGCCCTCCAGAGTTTGCTTTAATTATATTTTTCTGCAGGCTTTTGATAAAGCGGGTCTCATTTTCTCCCTCTCAAGATGAGACGTAGAATACCATCATTACTTCTCTCTTCTCTTTTGTCTCCAGTGGAAACAGCAAAACAAAATCTGCAGAAAACCCTTTTGTTTCATTCCTGTGCATTCACTGACAATATTTCATATTTAATTCAGGACAGGCACTGGGAACAGCCCTGTTCCTAGAGGACACTTTGGTTCCTAACTTTGGTTCCAGGGGTGAAATTCAGCAGGTTCTGGAGAACAGGTAGCGGAAATTTTGAGTAGTTCAGAGAACCGGCAAATACCATCTCTGGCTGGCCCCAAAGTGGGGTGGGAATGGAGATTTTGCAGTATCCTTCCCAAAGGAGTGGGGTGGGAATGGGGATTTTGCAGTATCCTTCCCCTGGAGTGGGATTTTACTTCTGAGTAGTTCAGAGAACCAGCAGATACCATCTCTGGCTGGCCCCAGAGTGGGGTGGGAATGGAGATTTTGCGGTATCCTTCCCCTGGAGTGGGGAGGGAATGGGGATTTTGCAGTATCCTTCCCCTGGAGTTGGGAGGGAACGGAGATTTTGCAGTATCCTTCCCCTGTCATGCCCACCAAGCCACGCCCACAGAACAGGTAGTAAAAAAAATTGGATTTCACCACTGCCTAAAACTTTAGGACGCCCACAGAACCGGTAGGGAAAAATTTTGAATTTCACCCCTGTTTGGTTCCCATTTAGAAGGGAAATCCTGACTAACAAACTTTGACTAATTGAATCTTGACTAATGAATCTTCAGAAAGCAGCTACAACTGGAAATGTCAACTTTCTCTAGTTAACTGTTCACTTCCACAACAAGGTTACCATTGTCTCCTGAGAAGCTGAAAAGGCAAGACAATCCCTACTTCCTTGATTGTGCAGTGGCAAGGGAACCATTCAACCTTGCAGTTCCTAAATCCACGACTTGGTACAAGATGCATTTAAAACATGCATACACTCAAGCACATACTTCCTGCCAATAGCAATAGCAACAGCAGTTAGACTTATATACCATCCATGGTGCTTTACAGTACTCTCTGTACTGAGTTTACAGAGTCAGTGTATTGCCACCAACAATCTGGATCCTCGTTTTACTGACCTCGGAAGGATGGAAAGCTGAGTCAACCTTTAGCTGGTCAGGATCAAACTCCTGGCAGTGGACAGAGTTAGCCTCTGCTACTGCGTTCTAACCACTGGACCACCACAGCTCATCTGTTTTATCACTTTTTTTTTGAAGAATTATATCTCAGGTTGGTCTAGAATAGGGATATCAAACCTTGGCAACTTTAAGACTTGTGGACTAGAATATTAGAAGAGTTCATCATGGGACTAGGGTTTGGAGCACAGAAATATTGCAACTGCAGCCCTTATGGTGTAGAAAATGTAATCAGATAATGATGATGGTGATGATAAATGTGTAAGACACTATACTGATTCTCATTGTAAACTGTGAAAGTAAAGTACCCTTCAGTCATTTAGGGCTCATACACCATGTGCATGACCAACAGCAGGAATAGAATAGAATAGAATAGAATAGAATAGAATAGAATAGAATAGGATAGAATAGAATAGAATAGAATAACAGAGTTGAAAGGGATCTTGGAGGTCTTCTAGTCCAACCCCCTGCTTAGGCAGGAAACCCTACACCACTTCAGACAAATGGTGCTCCAAACTCTTCTTAAAAGAGATTAAAAGTCAGCAAGGCAGTACTCTTTAAGATGTGTATGTGTGTATAAGTTTTATTGGTTAAGGCATCAGGCTAGAAATTGTGAGACCACAAGTTCTAGTCTTGACTTTGGTACAAAGCCAGCTGGGTGACCTTGAGCCAGTCACTCTCAGCCATAAGAAAAAGTAGGCAATGGCAAACCATTTCCCAAAAATGTTACAGGGACTTGTCCAAGCACTTGTCAGAATTCAACACTGACTCAAAGGCACACAATACATACATATGCATACTCACCTAAGACACGAAATACAAACATTTAAGAATTGCTGAAATCTCAAAAGACACCCAAATCTCTCATAAAAATTCAGTATTCAGGACAGGATTTTAGGCAAGAATGCCATGTTATCTCATGGAAGAGAAATTGCCAAAACCTCAAGAATTTGGGACCATTTTATTTACTGATTTATTGGTATAATCCATGCCACTGCCCTGATCTACTGCCTCTGGCCCCATCCCTCCTGTTTGGACCCTGTGATGGATACTGCCTGCCTATAGTTTATGAGTAGCATGATGGATCAGGGATGCCACCACTGTGGGTGGGAACATTGTCTTCTTGGTAAGGTGGGGTTCAGCTTGCTTTGGCTCAATTTAGCTCAACTCAACTTTGTTTTGCTCTGTTTTGGTGTATTAAACAAAAACAAAACTTTTTTTTTGCACCTGTATTTTTATTAATCAAGTAAACACACAAACAGAAAACACCAAAGGAAAGGGAAAGGGAAAGGGAGAAGGAGAGGGAAAGGGAAAGGGAGAGGTATACATAGATAAAATGATCGGCAGTTCTGTTGTTTTCCACCAAAAATATGGCAAGAGGTTTGCAAGGAGGTTTAAAAACCACAAGAACCTGGAGAGATCCCACATTCACTGACAGTGTCTCTTTTAAGAAGACACTTGTTACTGCTGGAAAGTGGGGCAGCAGTCTTGCATTCCTACTATGAGAAATTGTACCGCTCTGCAAAGTCCGTGTTGGCTATTTCTCCTCCCTTTTTAAAACCAGCATTTAGTTATCCTGCTTTGGATATAGAAATAGCCATTCTGTTGCCTGACAATCCCCATTTTCAGCTCAGCGGCTGAGGAACTGGCTACATGGGTTAAAGCAGCAGGTGTAGAATCAACTTATAATGAGTTATGGAAATCCTGTCACCAGCTCATTTTGTGGAAATTAATTTAACTTATTACCTACCTCTTTTTCATGTTCCCTCACAGACAGAACTATCGCTTTTTGACAGAGCACCCCACTGTGTTCCTACATCCCTCAATAACAATGCACTCCCTTCCGGGAGAAAAGTGATTTACTTTCATTTAAAACCACAGAGAAATGCTGAGGACTCTCTTTGAAACAGCACGAATCAGAGGCAAGAGGGGAACACAACTAGAGATTGTAGTACCCATCCAAAATCTTAGTTTCCTTCTTCCTCTTGAAGTTTGCATTTACACTACACTCACTGCTTAAAATCTTCTCCCTCCTTGGATAAGAGGGAAAGCACCCTCTCCTTTTTTTCATGGGGTATTTTTGGGTGCAATTCGTATGATCACTGAGCTTTTCCATGCTCATTTTAATGCTGGAATTCCTTGGGTGAGAATCAAAATAATTAAAGCAAATGTCCCGAAGGTGATTTTTTCAAGAGGCAACTGGACTTTCTGGTTTTTCTTTGAAGACGTTTCGCTCCTCATCCAAGAAGCTTCTTCAGCTCTGATTGGATGGTGGGGGAATGGAAGGATTTATACTTCTTGCACACAGCTCAACAATCCGCTAAAAGAATGCAAATGACCAGCTGTCTGCAAGGAGTATAAATCCTTCCATTCCCCCACCATCCAGTCAGAGCTGAAGAAGCTTCTTGGATGAGAAGCGAAACATCTTCAAAGAAAAAACAAGAAAGTCCAGTTGCCTCTTGAAAAAAGCATCTTTGGGACAACCATGACATGGATGACTAAGAATCTCCATAGACAACTAAAACAGGGGTAAAAATGTACTTACTTTCCCTACTGGCTCGGGAATGTGTGTGTGCGGTGCATGCACAGTGCACGCTCTCGCTTTGCTCACACGCGCCACCAACTGCACATGTGCAGATGGTTAAAACTGGGCCGAAATGACGGCCAGGCGAGTGAGGGGGGAGCTCAAGCAGCCACCGCTACCAGCTCGCCGAGCCACCCACCACCGGCGCTACTACCTTGCATGAGCCAGTGAGAGGTGGCTGAATTACACCCCTGAACTAAAGCAAATCTAATTTAACAAGAAAAAATATTCTGTGACATCATGGGGACTATACAGGAACATCATCCTTAAAGTGTCAAGTGCAAAAAATCAGGACCATACATTAAGTTCCAGGTAAGAATATTTATTGCCCAAGCCTATACAAAAGAAAAATTGTAAAGCACTTTGAAGAATAAGGGAAAAATGCATTAATTTTGCAAATATAAATCTTGCCTCACCATCTTTTTAGTTTTTGAGAGTATTTGACTTATACAACGAGATAGCGTTGTCAATGTTATATACATGAATTTTCAAAAAGCCTTTTATAAAATTCCTTATCAAAGGTTCTTGAGTAGTTATGAGGTAAAAGAACCTGTTCTTTTATGCCAGTTAGTATACTGGTTAATTATATAGGTAATCCTTGAGTTATTACGGTTCCTTCAACAACTCTTTGAAATTACAGTGGTGCTGAATGAAGGGACTTATGACCACTGCCCAAAATTAGGCTACTGCAGTGCTCTTATGGTCACATGAACAAAATTCAAGTGGGTGGAATTACAAACATCTGTAGGGACACTGCAGTATCTCCTATGCCTTTCTCCCCACTTCTGCCAACACTGTAATATTCTTTTAATCTTTTTTTTCCTTTTAAGAATCTTGTAATCCCTTACATCGGGGTGGAGTCAGGGCAACTGAATGGAGCTTGAGCATTTACTGGCCAGATGCCCTTCCTGATGCCTATGTGGAGTTTGCAGCAGACAATTGCTCATTGTGCCTGGAGAGAGAATTATCTGCCGCTACCTAACTCACAGCCTCCTGATTGTGAGGTAAGAGCTCCACCTCTAGGCCACCACACTGGTCTCTGTAATATTCTTGTAATATTCATATTGTAATACTCATGTAATAAATACTCTTTGGCAAAACTGGTAAACCATGTTTGAAAATGTAAATCACTCAGAGTCATAGGAAGAGGTATATGAATAATAATGGCAATAATATAATATTCTAGCTCCTTGGGAATGACTGAATAAGTGGATAAAAATGCCAAATCCAGTCTAAACAACTGGCTATCTGGGCCATATATGTGCCATATAATAATATGGTTATGATTAAGGTAGAAAGTGTAAAGAAGCAGGAACATTCCATATGCTATTGATTAAACCATGTTATCTGATAAAATGCAAAAAGTAGGCTGTCTCTGATCTGGTCCCCAATCTGACTTTATTTAATTGACATCTCAAGACCTGCCTTTTTTCCAGTTTTTATGGTAACTTGTGAGTTGACTGCTGTGTCAGAGTCTGATTTTTTTTTTATGGCTAGATTTTTAAATTATTACTATTGGTTGATATTAGATCATTTTAAATTGCTCAGAGTCATGATGAAGTTGAATGGACGGTATATTTAATAAATAAATAATGAAAAAAAGTATATAAATCATGTGTGGCATTTAGAAAGTCGATACAGAGAGTTTTTTCTCCCTTTCCCCAAACACCAGGAATCATTAAATGAAGCTGATTGGAAGAAGATTTAGAACCAGGGAAGAAAAGCACTTTTTCTTCACACTGCACAAAATTAAACAATGGAATTCTGTAATTGCAAGATGTGATAACTGACGTAAATTTGAATGGCTTTAAAAGGCAATTAGATAAATTCATGGAAAACAGGTCTACCGAGAGCTTGTTACCTGTCCTGCTCCCGTGTTAAATTATATCCTTATTTTGGCTGAGTGCTTGCAGAATTTTAAGACTAGGTCACATCAACAAGTCAAAAACACGAATTGTTTGTTTCCTTCTACAGTGAAACTGGCACTCTTACAGTATGCACTAGGAGTCTGGTAGGTATATCAGAGTAAAAAGGATGCCCAGCTAAAGAAAAACATGCTGCCTGTGGTAACTCATTCCAAATTCTTCTATAACTGTCTGGTTTGGTGCAGCAACTAAACAGGACAGGCACAGACTTCAATGGATAGTTAAAACTGGGGGGGCGGGGGAAAGTCAAACAATTGCAACCAGCCTGCCTTCCATTGAGGACCTGTATACTGCATGAGACAGAAAGAGGGCTGAGAAAACAACTTCTGACCCCTCACATCCTGGACATAAACTGTTTCATTTGTCCCTTCAGGATGTCTCTATAGGGAATTGCACACCAAAGAATTAGACACAAATATAGTTCCCCCCCCCATGCCGTCACTTTTCTAAACACATAATTCCCACAGCACTGTCTTATGCCTAAGGATATCTAACCATGTAGTAGGACTACATTACGATTATCCTTCTCATCTACTCCTTCTCATCTACTCCTATTACCTACTCCTATTGGTATCTTATGACTATCACTTTGTTGCTTGTATGCAGGGGTGAAATTCGACTGGTTCGGACCGGATTGCGGGTACCGGTAGCGGCAATTTGAAGTGGTTCACCGAACTGGTAAAAACCACCCCTGGTTGGCCCCGCCCACCCCCGCCCGCTCGCTGCTCCCCCCTTCTGCTCTGTGTGTATGCCTGAGAAGGAGGAGAAGACCTGGCTGAACTTTTCTTCCTCCCTTCGCAGCGAAGGGAAGGGAGCCTGCTTGGAAGGGAGCTGTGGCAGCCTGCCTGTCCCTTTAAGGTACATCGACCCCTGGGAGGGAGGGGACCAGGGAGGATCATAAAGGGAGCAGCAGCTCCGCTGTGAATGGAGGGAGAAAAGTTCAGCTTCTCTCTGCCACAGCATTCAGTGTTAAATGCTGCAGCAGAGAGAATCTGAACTTTTCTCTCTCCATTCACAGCGGAGCTGCTGCAGTCTGTCCCTTTAAGGTACTTCGACCCCTGGGAGGGAGGGGGCCAGGGGGGACCATAAAGGGAGCAGCTCCGCTGTGCACAGCATTCAACGTGGCTGCTTCTCTCCTCCTTCTCAGGCTCATACACACAGAGCAAACATGAGGAGGAGACGAGAAGCAGCCAGGTTGAACACTAGAAGACTTGCCCGAACTTTTCTGTCGGTTCTGTGGGTGTGGCTTGATGAGCATGGCTTGGTGGGGTGATGCCGCCCCACCTTGCTGTGAGTGACGTCAAGTTGGCCACGCCCACTCAGTCACATGACCCCTTTCAAGCCAAGCTCACAGAACCGGTAGGGAAAAATTTGAATGCCACCCCTGCTTGTATGTACACTGAGATCTTATGCACCGGAGACAAATTCCCTGTGTGTCCAATCACACTTGACCAATAAAGAATATTTTAGTCTAGTCTAGTCTAGATTATTGATAGTATGGAATATCCATTATATTAAAAGGATCTAAGGGTAAACTTGGGCAAACATCCTCTTCAATTATTCCCATTTGCATTACTTGTTGGTAGATCTTGATAAAACAATGGTAGGTGTAGCAAAAGGATATCTGGGTAGGGTTGCTAGAGCCATGAACCCTTCCTGAGCTTTGATCTTTAGTCAAAGTAGCAGGTATGCTCAGTGATTCCCCTTTGAAAATGAATGACAGATCTTGTACTTCCAATACACTTCTGAAGATATAATGGAGTTATCTAATAGCAGGATAATTTGTTTGCTGCTTCCTTGACATACAACCAGTCATTCAGCAAGTTATGATGGACACTCCCCTCCAAAAAAGGTACTTACACCCTGGTTACATGACTGCATTTTGGACTCTCGCTAACTGGTCTGCATTTATAGCCATTTGTAGCATCCCAGTCACATAACCTTAATGTATGATGTTTTTGTGGGAAAAAGGCGTTTACTTCCAGCTTTTGGCAAAAAATGCTCCATAGCAAACAATGGGTTCATTTAATAATCATGGTATTTGCTTAGCAACCACGGTAATTCACTTAATAACCACCACAACAAAAGTCATAAAATCAAGTCCTTTGTATGATGATCCACTTTATGATTGTCATGACTTACGATCATAATAGGCAGGCTCCATTATGGTCATAAGTTGGGTGTTATGTTCTAACTGTTTAAACTGTGTTACATGGTTCCAACCAGGTCCAGCGTTTGAGCGGGAAAAAGCTCAAACGCTATTGGCTGGTCTGTCTGACAGCTCCCTATAAAAGGGCAAGCTGTCAGACTGCTCTTTGCTGGTTGCTGATACAAGAGCTGAAAGAAAGAGCTGCTTTGGAAGTCTGTCTCCTGTCATCTCTACCCACTATCTAACAGTGGCGACGAGGGCTTGGGCCAGGAGAACTGTGACTAGCTTCTTCAGCACTTTCAACCAGCCAGGCAGACATCTTCCTAAAGCTCAAACGCTATTGGCTGGTCTGTCTGACAGCTCCCTATAAAAGGGCAAGCTGTCAGACTGCTCTTTGCTGGTTGCTGATACAAGAGCTGAAAGAAAGAGCTGCTTTGGAAGTCTGTCTCCTGTCATCTCTACCCACTATCTAACAGTGGCGACGAGGGCTTGGGCCAGGAGAACTGTGACTAGCTTCTTCAGCACTTTCAACCAGCCAGGCAGACATCTGCCTGCC
>QLTV01002698.1:788701-807768 GCA_003457575.1 Thermophis baileyi
AGCAGCTGCCATGCTCGAGCCCCGGAGCGGCAGCAGACCTGTCCGCACAGGCCGCTGCCTCACCCCCAACTGAATTGCGCAGATCTAGTAGGGCTCCAAAACGCCCCGCCTACCTGCGTGATTACGTATGCTGGACAGCTCCATCCAGGAGGGGAGGGGTGTTATGTTCTAACTGTTTAAACTGTGTTACATGGTTCCAACCAGGTCCAGCGTTTGAGCGGGAAAACGCTCAAACGCTATTGGCTGGTCTGTCTGACAGCTCGCTGCCTCACCACCATCTGTATTGCGCAGGTCTAGTAGTGCTCCAAAACGCCCCGCCTACCTGCTTGATTACGTATGCTGGACAGCTCCATCCAGGAGGGGAGGGGTGTTATGTTCTAACTGTTTAAACTGTGTTACATGGTTCCAACCAGGTCCAGCGTTTGAGCGGGAAAAAGCTCAAACGCTATTGGCTGGTCTGTCTGACAGCTCCCTATAAAAGGGCAAGCTGTCAGACTGCTCTTTGCTGGTTGCTGATACAAGAGCTGAAATAAAGAGCTGCTTTGGAAGTCTGTCTCCTGTCATCTCTACCCACTATCTAACATGAAGAATTGGTGCTTTCAAATTGTGGTGTTGGAGAAGACTCTTAAGAGTCCCTTGGACTTCAGGGAGATCAAATCAGTCAATCCTAAAGGAAATGAACCCTGGCTGTTCTTTGGAAGGACTAATACTGAAACTGAAGCTCAAATATCTATGGAGATTCTGAGTTATCTAGGTCATGGTTATCCCAAAGGTGCTTTTTCAAGAGGCAACTGGGCTTTCTGGTTTTTCCTTGAAGACGATTCACCTCTCATCCAAGAAGCTTTCTTCAGCTCTGACTGGATGGTGGGGAATGGAGTATAAATCCTTCCATTCCCCCACCATCCAGTCAGAGCTGAAGAAGTTTCTTGGATGAGAAGTGAAACGTCTTCAAAGAAAAACCGGAAAGTCCAGTTGAAGCTCAAATACTTTGGCCACCAAATGAGAAGAGAGGATTCATTGGAAAAGACCCTGATGTTAGGAAAGATTGAAGGCAAAAGGAGAAGGGGACGACAGAGGATGAGATAGTGTCATTGAGAAAATAAATCTGAATTTGGGCAAACTCTGGGAGACAGGGGAGGACAGGGGAGCCTGGTGTGCTATGGTCCCTGGGGTTGCAAAGAGTTGGACATGCCTTAGCAACTGAACAACAACAAAACAACATGTAAAGTTCTGGGGCCTCCTAGGATTGAGCATATAACACCACTATTGTGTGATCTGCATTGGTTATCAGTTTGCTTCTGGGTCCAATTCAAGATGTTGGTAATTACAGAACCAGCTTGGCTCCATCAGATCAGCTCATCCGGCTCATCCAGGCAGGGAAGTTATGCTGCAGATCCATCAGTCAAAGAATTTCAACTGGCGGGATCTAGGAAGAGGGCCTTCTCTGCCACTGTCCCTGCATTGTGGAACATCCTGCCCTCAGAGGTGAAGAAAACCCCCAATCTCTTGGTCTTCCACAAAGGGGTCAAAATCTGGCTGTGCAGTCTTGTATGGGGGACACAGAGGCCCACTGTCAGAGGTGGTGCAGTGGTTAGAGTGCAGCACTGCAGGCTACTTCAGCTGACTGCTATAGCTGCAGTTTGTTGGTTCAAATCTCACCGGCTCAAGGTTGACTCAGCCTTCCATCCTTCTGAGGTGGGTAAAATGAGGACCCAGATTGTTGGGGGCAATATGCTGACTCTGTGAACTGCTTAGAGAGGGCTGTAAAGCACTATGAAGTGGTATATGTCTAACTGCTATTGCTATTGCCTTTGTTCATTTCCTAGGAAAGAAAAATCCTTGGCTCCATAGATTTAGAGAAAAGTACTTTTACTAGGAACAAACCAAAAGCAGAGAGTTTCATACAAGCTATGAGGCAGAAAAGCGCAAATACAGTACTTTCAAACACAGTATACAGCCCAACCCCCTTGTAGCTAGGCAACCGCATACCAGAGCCAATGGACTTGGCCTTGGAGATAACAGCAGTTGCAAAGCTGCAATGTAAGCTTCCCCCTATTTCCTCCCCCCATTCTATGGCAGCAAGCAACAGGCTGACTGACACCCACATAACCGTAGGGTTGGCTGGGCCCGTGAGAACCCACACACACACACACACACACACACACACACACACACACACACACACTTGTATTAACACCTGCTAACTCGCATCTCAGAATTTTTCACCTTTTGAAATTTTATGCTATTTTTATAATTTTAAATCTTTTTAATCTTAAATTATTCTGATTCTAATGATAATTTTATTGATTATATTATACACCACCCAGAGCTGTTCTCTGAGGGAGATGGACAGTTAAGAAATATGAAACATAAGTAAATAAAAATAAATAAGTACCACCAAGGCGGGAATTGCAAACTTTCATCAAATTGATTAGTGAATATGCAAAAATAGCTGAGGCAGCAAAAATGAACTTGCATCCCTTTCTCAACTCATAATCTACTGACTGTTTCAAGAGCAACAAACTGCCAGGATATAATATCTACCGTTTTGTAGCCAGTGTTCAATATGTCAAATGTATATTAGTTGATATTGCTTTTTTTTATCATCAAATGATGTTTCTCATTCCATTACATAATCACTTATTTAATGTTTCTGTTCTTTTTCTGTGCCAAAGCTGCCAAAATTCTATGTGCCTACTATATTCTTATACATTTGCCTTGCTTTACAAGCCTTTAATCTTTTTATTTATTTTTTTTATTCTGGTATGATTAAAATTCCAGTTGCTATTATTTGGGAAATATATCATTTTACAAAAAAGTGCCCTCCTTAGGCTCAAGATTTTTTTTAAATAAGTAAACAATTAGTTCAAATCAATGGCAAGTTGGCAGAAACACTAGATTCTCTCTTATGAATCTTTAAGCAGCTGTCCTTCAAAAACTGGCAAGGATACCTAAGGGACTCTTTCACAACTCCATGTGAAATCTTTCCAGAATGTCAGAAAATTATCTATTCAGGCTGTTTTGAATTTCTTGAACATCCCTCAACCAGTTCCACCTAATAAAGGGTGCCTAAAATGGAAATTCAGTTCAAATTGATGAATCTCAAATTATAATTCAATACATACCCAAAACTACAGTAAGTATGCATGAAAAAGATGCTTCTATGTTCTATCCCATTTTTGTCTTCAGTGAAAATTTAGTCAAGCTTTCCTCCACATTGGTTTAACTACAACTTAAAGAATTCCCACTTCCTTTTCTTTACAACTAAAGTCTGTTTCCTTCCTTCCTTCCTTCCTTCCTTCCTTCCTTCCTTCCTTCCTTCCTTCCTTCCTTCCTTCCTTCCCAACTTCAGAAAGATAGCATGCAACAGAAATTGCATAGGGCTGATGAATCTGCTCATTCCCATTATTTTTTTTTTCTTCATGTCTCCAAAAATATGTTTATATTCCATGGGCCATGTGCAATTTTTCTCTAAGAAAGTGCATTTTTTACATTTTCCTACCATGCTATCAGATACACATTTCCCTAAAATGCCTTTTTATATGCTTTTTTAATTGAAAAACTAAATCACAAAGTTCAGAAATGTGTCAAGTGAAAATTGGTTTTCAGTGATTTGGATGGAGAAGGAAATTAGGTAAGCTAGCAAGAAAATGCAAACAGGATAATTTTTTTCCACATTTTCCCTATACTATATCACTGTTTAAACTTTTCAGTGTTGGCTCCTATTCCACTTCTGAGGTGAATGTGGAGGCATCCTACCTAGAGTTATGAAAGAGCCTTAGCTTGTCCAATACCAAAGCACATCTGTTTCAAGATAATGATTATGAAAGCAAAGTTACCTCAACTTTAAGCAATTTACATAGACCCTAAATTAACTTGATGAAAGGAGATTGTTAAAATTTATGCAGCTTAAAATACAATGTGATATAACTAGTCATTGTTACACCATCCACTTTTACAATAGCTTAGGTTCACTTCAAAATTGGATTCCTTGCATAGAAGATGTTTGGTTTCATCCAGGGGTGGGTTCCACTTACCTTCCCCACCGGTTCGCATCACGACGTTTTGCACGTGCGTGCTTGCTCTGCTCGCGCGCGTGTTCCCTCGCGCAATTTTGCTTCCACACATGCTCAGTAGCTGCAATCAGCCCGAAACACAGCTGAGGAGCTGATCAGCTGTGCTTCAGGCGAAGGAATAAAGGTCGGTATAAACCCAGGGGCGGGCTGGAGGGCCCTTTTTCAGGCAGCAGAACAGTAAAAACAGTAAACAAAAAGTCGCAAAAAATTCACACAAAAAAGATGGCGGCGCCCACGGACCAGCACCGGCCGATCCACTTCAGTGACGTCACCAGCGGGTCGCTACCGGTTTGGGCGATCCGGTCCGAACTGGGAGGAACCCACCCCTGGTTTCATCATTTGTAAAAAAATCATGACTTTCCTAGTAAAAATGGTTAGCAATGAGATGGGTGATTATTTTAACATTGTGCAGTAATCATATGCTGTATTATATATTTCACAATCTTGTAAAATAGATCTGAGGCCAAGCCCAGAAAAAAGAAGCCTTATATGCTTACACTATCATCCCAATATTTGATCATGTCTAATCAAGCTTCTCTGAACCTCATTTATTTAGTTTATTAAATTTATATGCTGCCTATCTCACTATCCAAATTTATTCTTAGTGGCTCACAACACAGTCTTCCATAAGGCTTGCACTTCAACTCCCATAATTCATAATCAGAGCAAGGAAGAGATTTAGGAAAATTACTCCTCTTTGATTCCAGTCCTAGCAGCAGAGATTTGGTTAGAGCCATTTATGGTTGCCCCCTAACACCACTGGATGACATCGCCAGGTCTCGTTGTTTCAGCAGAGTAAGGAAGATACTTAGGGACGATTCACATCCTGGTCAGTGTCTTTTCTCACTTTTACCATCAGGCAGAAGACACAGAAGTATAGTCAGCTGGACAAACAGGTTTAAAAACAGCTTTTATCCATGGGCTGTCAGACTTCTAAATACAACTACAATCACTCCATGCATACATGGAAACATATGACTGTTTTCTCCCTAATTACTTGTATAAGGGCCATTTTCTATATTATTCATGTTGTCTTGTATTTTTGTTATGGATTGCACCAATAGAGGCTAAATCAATTTTGTTGTATATATGTACAATGACAATAAAGGTTGTTGTTGTTGTTGTTATTGTTGTTGTTATTATTGTTATATTATTATTATTAGCATTATTATTATTAGCATTAGCATTATTAGCATTAGCATTAGCATTATTAGCATTAGCATTAACATTAGCATTTCTGATGGCCAAACTAAGATGCATTTCTTCTACGGTATTCTTGAATGAGAAAGAGAAAGTACATTTGCCATAATCATGATATGAAGTTACAGTACTCAGTCAAATCCTGCCAATAGCTAAGATCGTGAAAAGTTTCATTATCTAGATTTGATTCAGAGAGTTTCAGTCAGATTTCTAACTTGACTTACCAAATTGGATCAACAATTGAAAATGAATCACCAAGTTGGGCGTTTTATTCTATTATACTGGTTTGGACAACGTTGATCTTATTTGAGTCAGTCACCGGGACCAGAGGTGTATTCTTCCAAGCTTTCAGACTAGTTCTGGAGCCCAACCTCAAGGAAATTCTCACTCTCCAGAACGTGTGCACTGGGCTGTTATGTGTGTAGTATTATGTGGTGCTTGGTTATGTGTGGCTTTTAATTGTTAATTGGGCTGTTGATGGCTGGCTGTTAAGTCATTGATTGTTGTTTCCTTGTGCTGCCACACACTCGGCTCCTAAGTACCTGTAAGCTGGTGGTAAAACAGCACTCTTGATGACTGACAAGGGGCCCATTTCCAGGCTTCAATCATTTATCTGGCTATTTTTGTCCCTGCTCAGCCAACAATCTTAGTAGCTGTTAAATTTAATGCATATCCTTGTTCATTGTAATATGAGGCTACCAATGAGTTCAGGTCTCCTTGTCTAACTGCTCCCTCATGTTCTTGTAATCTGGTGGTTAGCTTCCTCCCTATCTATCCTACATATTGTAGTTACAGGAGGAATTCATGCAGGGAATGTTGATCTTTCAAATTCTTTCTGTTTCAGTTGTCAAACTGGTAACTTGCATTACACCCATTCCATAAACCACTTCTGGAAACCACACTGCAAGAGGTCATTCAGAAAAAAAGTCTTTCCTAATCTTGCTCTCTCATCCTGGAATCTTCTGTGTACAGAAGCACCTCTATGCCAAGTATGGAATTTCACCTGCATTTTTTTCACCAATCCTCTTTCAACTGGAGTGAAATATATTCTACATATTTAATCATAACATGGGTAGGAGATGTATATGAATATTTGTCTTTCATTATTTCTCAGGCAGTCTGCAGTCTCTCTGGTTTCCTATATGTCCATTAAATCTCAAAGGACAGCATCATGAGAGAGCTCCTATGGAGCTGTTTCAATAGCAATGCTATAGTCAAACTCAAAGGGAAGAGATGCTCAGGAGAAATAGCTGAAGATTTTATTTTCTTGCAGGAACTCAGATACCATTTTTCATTCAATTTGGTGAAGAATTTCAAAAGCCAATCTCCATCCAGTTTTAACTGGATCTTCTCTCATCTAGGCTTCTGTGAAGAAATTACTATGGCAAAGAGAATGCTAGAAGAGATAACAAATTCATCCTGACTCAAGAAACCTCATGCTCCCATCTTTCCTTCATAGCTTAAGACATAAAAGAGGGATAAACTCTCCCCATTGTTATAAATAGTTTATTGTGGTGGTGTTGATATCTTTCAGATGCTTTTATCATTCTTTTAAGATGCTACCTTCGTCATGCATTGTTTGATGACTTTCTATAATAAATGGTTATGTCTATAAGAAAACAACAAGACAATAGGTGTCTGGAGCATCCTTTTGATATAAGTATTTAAAGTGTGTATAGAGATATCTGTTCAGCAGTGTCCATGGAAGTGGGAAAAGGGAGGGGGAGAAGGAGGGCAGAAAGGAAAAAAAACAGCATTGTGCCTTTGTAATACAAGCCCTACATCTTGTGAGCTTCCACTAGGATATCATATGCACATACAAAAGAGTCACAACCTGGGATGCAATGACACACCACTTCTTTTATCATCGTGACAAAAGCAGCCAGAACATGCCGATGTCCATGTAGAACTCGTGTTTTTATTACCTTATATTGTCTCATTCAGAGACAGAAGGAGAATGTGAGAATTGTTTTATTATTATATAATAACTGGAAGAAGAAAAAAGATTAAGAAAGAGAGGAGCACTCCCTTGAAGCCTAAACTAGATTAAAAGTGTCAAGGAAGTCTGACTTCACATGTCAAGGTACATATCGGTATATTTTCTTTATTATACTACATCATTTTGCTTGACTAAATTGAGTTTTGTATACATATACCAGGGGTGGTATAACTTACCTCGCTGCCGGTTCGCTTCCTCCAGCGCCGCGTGGCTGCGCCTCATGGGGATGCGCGCGCTTTGTGCGCGCACGCATGCACAGTGCAAATAAATAACCCTCCCCCCAAAAGAGCTGAAAACAAGATGGGGAAACAGGGTCAAAATTCCTCCCCCCCAAAAAAGCCGAAAGCAAGATGGTGACACATGCGCAGTGCCGGAAACTCAGCTTCTGCGCATGCGCAGAAGAAAAAAAACCTGGAAACAATTCCCCCCCAAAAAAAATTCAAAAAGAAAATTTAAAAAAAAAGATGGCGGCGTCCACGGACCGGCACCAACCGAACTGGATCCATGGCATCATCGTGACATCACCAGCGGGTCGCTACCGGTTTGAGCGAACCGGTCCGAACCGGGAGGAACCCACCTTTGACATATACATACTATATATGGGGTGGGGGGGAATGCTAATCCTTTTTTAACAGAACAGAATAACAGAGGTGGAAGGGAGACTGGAGGTTTTCTAGTCCAACCTCCTGCTCAAGCAGGAGACCTATACCATTCCAGACAAGTGGCTGTCCAGTCTCTTCTTAAAAGCCTCCAGTGGTGGAACGCCCACAACTTCTGAAGGCAAGCCATTCTACTGGTTAATTGTCCTCACTGTTAGCAAGTTTCTCCTTAATTCCAGGTTGCTTCTCTCTTTGATTAGTTTCCATCCATTGCTTCTTTTATTGCCTTCTGGTGCTTTGGAAAAAAGATTGACCCCCTCTTCTTTGTGGCAGCCCCTCAAATATTGGAAAACTGCTATCACCCCTAGGCCTTCTTTTCACAAGACAAACCCAATTCCTGCAACCATTCTTCATATGTTTTAGCCTCCAGCCCCCTAATCATTTTTGTTGCTCTTCTCTGCACCCTTTCCAGAGTCTCAACATCTTTTTCATAACTGTTTGGACACTGTTATTAGAGATTTCACCATGATAAGTTTGAAAAGCCACCTGGGCAAAAAAAAATAATTAATCATAAATATAAGAACTTAAAATTTGGAATGAAATGGCAAAAAACTAAGATTTTCATTTCAGTTATAAATTGATTAAGGGTCCAGACAAATTTGGAATATTGACACTTTTATTTTAAGGTTTTGGAAATAGTAAAATCACTTATCATAGGAACCAAATTGTTTTGTCTATCTTAAGACATAACAGAGATCTGAGACTTTATGATTTCAGAAAGTAGACACTAGAGGGGACTAAAGATTCCAGGGGAAAAATGGGGGAAAGGGCTCTTTTTTTTGTTTTAGTTTTAGTCACCATGATATAAAAAAGATGCTGAGATTCTAGAAAGAGTGCAGAAAAGAGCAAGAAAGATGATTAGGGGACTGGAAGCTAAAACATATGAAAAATGGTTGTAGGAACTGGGTATGTCTAGTTTAATGAAAAGAAGGACTAGGGGAGACATGATAGCAGTGTTCCAATATCTCAGGGGTTGCCACAAAGAAGAGGGAGTCAAATTATTCTCCAAAGCACCTGAAGGCAGGACAAGAAGCAATGGATGGAAACTAATAATCTTTCTTACTTTCTTTTCTTTGCCCTGTTTTATTCTTTTGATTTCTCTTTTGGTTTAGTTTTTATTTGCTTCTACTATTGCAATAAGGGCTTTCAATAAAATTATGAAAAAAGGGAAAGAAAGAAAGAAAGTTTTTAGAGCAGACAGGGGAAGGCAACATTTTGCACCATTTCTCACCTTTCCCTATTCCCTATTTCTTCATTCAAAACAGGCCAAGCTACTTCCATATTAGTGCTTCACCCCAGATGATAACATAGCAGGGTAGCAAATAATGTCTGCTGAGTAGTTCTGATTAGAACCAGTGGAGCTTGCTGCTTTCTATTTGCTATATAAAGAAATCTATGATTGCTCCCTATAAAAGTAGCTCATTGTGTAACTGCAGAATAAGAATCTGCTCCAGATATATTTGGGACACAAAGCAATCTTTTCCAAGTACGAATTCACAAAGCAAGTCCCAGAAAAATAATAATAATAATCCAGCACTTTGGGTTCAAGGCCAAGCCTTGCTTAACATACCAAGGTGTAAACTTTCAAAAGGAGGCTGAGCCAAGAACTATTTTTCGATTTATTTGAGAGCCCTAGAGGGGCAAAGTAAGTGATACAAGCCTCTAAAAGGCTTAATAAACTCATTTGGCCTCTTAAATTCTCACCCCCAAAACCCAAAAATGAAAAACAGAAAAGGTCAACATCTTATGATGTTGTTCTACAGCTGGGCCAATTTATTCCCAGCTCAAAGGCATTGCATTTGAAACTGCAGTAAAACTCACTTTTCCCAAACAACAATACCCAGAGTTTGAATGTGATTGGTTTCTCCATCTGCAGAAGCTCTGGCTCCACTACACCTCTGAACACAAAGGGAAATATGGCTGGATATCTTTATACAGAGCGACACTGATTTGCATAGAATGAAACTGTGCATATAGAGGGAGGGAGAGAGGGAGGGAGGGAGGGAGGAAGGGACTGTCAGGTGGGGTGGATTTTGAGAGGTTAAGAATGAAAGTTGTGATGATGTTGATCTACCATAATTATGTTTTATGTACAGAAGAAACTTCTTTTATTGGTCCTGAGTCTCCCAGTATTATAGATGATCTCTGAATTCAAATTTTTTGAGACTAATTTTAATCTACATATTCCCCATTTTATATATATCCCAAATCTCCTTTTATTTGCCTGAGTTTATCTAAGTTTGAGGATAAAATCCTCAAGCTTTATAGGTTTTCCTCTTGGAAGAACTGCACACAATAGAGGCAATGACCAGTAAGAAAAATGTCAACATTTTGACTGTTTTGGATACCATCAAAACCTATTAGGATTAACACCTCTCATTATAGCATCTGTCTCGCAAAATCACTGTCTCTATTGGAAATATTTATTTGTTTATTTTTCACATTTCTGTACTGCCCATCACCATCAAAGAGGTACTCTTGATGTTATACAATTAAATATTAAAATATAAAACAGTATATGTAAAAGTTAAAATAAAAACTTTTAAGAGGATGCAAGAAATTAATATTAGTTAAAAGGCGATGGGTGGGCTTTCAGGGCAGAATGGGACAATTGGTCGCAGTGGCCTCGCCCCACCACTTCAACCTGGTCCCCCACCCCAACCAACACAGTGTGGCCACCCCTCCCTCACTCCTCCCCCTCCACTCGTCCTCCATCACCTCGCCCTTGGTGATTCACCACAAATCTCCCTAGCCGAATCACCACTAAGGACAATTAGCTGCGCAGGATAGCTCCCGGCCTGATTTTCTGCTGATCCATCTCCCCTGCTATGAATCTGCGTGATTACTTACATCAGCAGGATAGGCCTTTTGAAGATTCCCCCATTGCCATAAGCTTAAATTTTAAGTTTTTTAAACAATATTCCCTCATATGAATCCCAGGCTATGAAATGAGCATCTTAGAGAGGGCTCTAAAGCACTGTAAAGCGGTATATAAGTGCTATTGCTATTGCTAAGGAGGTTCTACTAAATATCTATGGAGATTCTCAGTCATACTCAGCTCTGAGCTGAAGAAGTTTCTTGGGTGAGAAGCAAAACGTCTTCAAAGATAAACCAGGAAGTCCAGTTGCCTCTTGAGAAAAGCACCTTTGGGATAAGGAGGTTCCACTTTCTCAATATTTAGAAAGATAGTAAATATGTGAAGCGTTTAATTGATAATTACTTAAGTGGTTTACTAATTTTGGTTTTGATTTTAATTATGTTTTGTTCCATTTTGTAGCAAGTTTGCTATCAGCCATTCTGAGTTTTAGAATGAATACAAAAGTGAAGTAGATATTCAATAATAAGCTACTTGAAAAATGTCTCTGTTCTCCTGAAGCAGAACTGGGAGCTTTTTTCATTTTTTCTTTTGGCCGCCCAGGAACCATGGAAAATATGGTCAGTGACGCTGTTGAAGGATTTAATCCTTTTCTTTTTCTGGTAGTGCTGGCTATGGTAATATATTACCCTTTGTATTCAGGGATCTAAATTATCAAAAACAGTAAAGTGAGGGTTGAAATTCCACTGTTTCTGGAAAATGCCTTCATGGAGTAGCTGTGTTACTCCTCAGTTTTTCAGAGGAGCTGGACACAGGAGAATAGTAAGTCTCCAGCCCAAAGGCTCATTTTATTTAGCAAGTGTCAGTCTCCAAATACGCAGCGTTCCAACATGAATAAATACATAGGCAGAAAGCTCTAAGCCATATGCAATAGCAATTACAATCAAAATTACAGGGAATGCAATCTGCAGCATGATACAAAGAATAAAGCCTATGATTTAAAGTACATTAAAATACTCAAAGATACTGCCTCCCCTGATGTCTTGTGAATATAAATCAGTCTCTTTCTCACCTCTTTCTCCTTCAGGAGATAAAGTCAAGGCCACGTCTCAGTATCAGTCAGAGACTAATTTATAGTTTCATAAGAATCCTCCTGATGAATAAGGACAGCAATGGTGCAATATTAATATATTTTCCTGGTTATTCTGTTCAGGAAGACAGGGTCCTTTATGGTCACAGATTTGCTTTGCTATTTCATCCTTAAATCAAATTAGCTTAAGTGAACCTCACATGGCCTGTTTGCTTTCATTCATAAGTCCTATGAAAAGGATCATTTATCACCTGCCCACACTGTGACATCATTGGTGTGGTGGACTCATTTTTTAGGTCTGGAATGGTTAGTGGGCAAAATGGGTACCTTAAGAGGTGAATCTCCTATGAGAAAAATCAGTATAAAATTGAAAAACTTTGTTATTTCAACCTCTTCCAGCCTTCCCCAAAATAGGAAGAATTAAAAAAAACCGATTTGCCCACTCCATGGAACACTTTTGGGAGTCTAGGTCACTGTTTCTCAACTCAACAACTTGAGGATGAGTGGACTTCAACTTCTAGAATCACATCACTGCCCATCAGTGGTGGGATCCTGCCGGTTTAACAACCGGTTCGGTGATCGTGTGCTTTGCGCATGCATGCATGCTTTGCACGCGCATGCGCAGTTTAACGAAAACTTACCTTCTGAGTTACTGCTGGGGAGAAACACAGCTGAGGCACGGCAATCTGATCTGCCGCGTGAATCAGCTGAGAAGATATAGGTCAGTAAAGCGCGCAGGTGGGCGGGCGGGCCCACCTGATCATCGGAGTGAACAGGTTAGCTCTCAGCTGATCGTCGGAGCATCTGGTTCACCTGAACCAGTCCGAACCGGTAGAATCCGACCCCTGCTACCCATGCTGTACACACAGCACTGCTCTAGGGTGTTGGAGGGCCAATGCAACCCTTGACCTATCCATTCCTTCTCATAAAGAATGCCATGCCAGATCTGGCCAAGGGTTAATATTTTGTTTCTCAGCATAGCAAGCTAAATGCTTTTGGACTGCTCATAAGAGGAAATGGAAACATCAAAAGGCAAGACATGAAACAATGAATGGAACCTAACCAAGGAAAGAAGCAACCTAGAATTAAGGAGAACATTCCTAACAGTTAGAGCAATCAACCAATGGAATAGCTCACCTTCAGCAGTTGTGGGTGGCTCCATCACTGGAGGCTTTCAAAAAGAGACTGGATAACCATTAGTCTGAAATGGTATAGGGTCTCCTGCTTGGGCTGGACTAGAAGACCTCCAAGGTCCATTCCAACTCTATTCCATGTTTTATGTTCTATAACTGTCTCCTGCTGATCTTCCTTTGTCATTGGTATTTGGAGGTATGCCGCCTAAACCAGACATAACACTAAATGCCAAGACGAATAGCCCTTATAACACCTTTCCTTTATGAATTTTTCCAAACCCTTTTCTCTAGAGAAGGAAATGTAGGAAATAATGTGTTTTATTACTTACTCAACTACTGTCATTTGAACTCCCCGCCCATTGTATGGCACAATCCTTCTCTCTCTGTTCTGCCAATTACAGGCAATTTTGTAGTTTTGCCACCCAGCTGGCTTCATTGCAGAGAATGCTGACATCAAAACAGCAAATTGTAGGCTCTAACGGTAGTCTGTCCTCCAGCCTATTTCTTTTTCCAAGTTTATTTGCCAAAGGGGTTGATCTATGTAAAAAAAGCAAAAACCCACAAGACAAGCATAAAGCAGATGGGAATTTAGTGGTCTGGTGTGGTACATTTTTAATGTGCTTTCCCCTTTTTCTTTGGGGAGAGTTTAGTGACCAATTGCAAAAGGGTAAGGAAGAGTAAGGGTAAGGGTGAGTTTGAATTAAACCATGTTCTCAATTCCCAAAGGAAGCAGATCAATATTTTGGGCTCCTAAAGGAAGGATCAGCTAGGCCAGACTATCTGTTTTGTTTTCTTTATTATTATCCTGCGTGCTCGAATAGGAGATGGAATTCTAATTTCCTCCAAGATAAATTTCTGTGAAGCATTATTGCAGATATTGTTTCTTTGCACACAAAATGAGAAGCAGGACACTACTGATCTCCCTGAATATAAAGATACTACCTGGTATGTATTCACTTCAACTGAAGCGAAGTCTTCAGTCTGGTCCGCCATTCAGGTGGGAAAACACTTGAATGTGATTGGTTGATAGCCTGACAGCTCTCCTATAAAAGGACTAGCTGTCTGGCAGAGTCTTTGCTGGGTTACTGACTGTTGTTGAATAAAGAGCTGATTGTTAATAGTTCCCAGCAGTGTCTTGCCTCTTCCTTCGCCTATCTAACACTACCCACATAATAAACCTAGATCAAAGCCACAGATAATTTCCTCATACCTAAGAGGATAAGCATTCTGAAAGGAAAGATGTCTCAGAAAAGTAAACAAAATGGACCTTACTCTCATACTCCTATTCATGATTATGGAGATTCTCAGTCATCCAGGTCATGGTTGTCCCAAAGCTGCTTTTTCGAGAGGCAACTGGACTTCCTTTGTTTTTCCTTGAACATGTTTCGCTTCTCATCCAAGAAGCTTCTTCAGTTCTTGAATGAGAACTGAAACATCTTCAAGGAAAAACAAAGGAAGTCCAGTTCCTTCTCGAAAAAGCACCTTTGGGACTCCTATTCATGAGTTTAAGCCCAATACTACACATATGGAAGGAGAAAGAAGATTGCCTTTTTTCCCCATTGATTAGGCATGTATCTGTCCTACCCAACAGGGTGCATGGCAAAAACTTATCTTAATATGCTAAGATTGGGGACACTGTAATAACTTAGCACAGAGACAATATTATAATTCCAAATGAACACGAGGCACCCAAGGTTGTTTGCTGAGCTGGGCGGCTATAGAAATCAATCAATCAAATAAATAAAGAGAATTTAGAATTCATACACAGATAGGCTGCAAAAAACCCAGAGGCTCATAGATAGTAGCAAAAGGTCCGTTTTCTGTATCTCTGCTGCCATGAAGTGGTCATCTTCATCTTTGCAGCTCAAGGATAGTACACTGAGGACGTAATCTAACAGAGTTTCAGGCACTTTTCTCCCTTCTACTGAAGTTTTTCTACAGAAGCAGCAGGGACTCCACTCAAACTTATGCAGTATTCATAAACCCTTAATGGAGTGTGGTAATCAAAAGAAGATCTTGTTTTTCAAATAAGCCTCTACTATCAAGGAGCAGTCTTAGACTTTTACACCTCTATGTTATTCTGTTCATTATTCCAAATCAGAGACAATGCTGTTTCCAGGAACTGAAGTGATTTCAGCACAAGGTTTCTGAGTTGCGGAGTCACAGAATCATAGCCCTGGAAAGGACCCTGGAGGTCTTCCCATCCACTCTATTGCCCAGTTTTCAAGTTTCCAGTTTACTCCTGGGTATTCAGGCTTCCATTAATCCCAAGGAAAATATTTTAAGAACTTCTCCATTTGGTTTCTTGTTCAATAGGAGTGGTCTGGTCCCCACTAAAGGGAAACTTACCGCTGAAAAAAGAAGGAAAATTTCTCCTTCTCCTGGTGAAATCATTCATTTTCTCTGCTGTGAATTCAGTGGAGATTTTTTAAAGGCCATTTGCATTGTGCTCTCTACTATCACATTTAATAGTTTTCCAATATGGTTCACAAAATATAAAAAGGTAATAGAATCCAGGCTGCAGAAATCCAGCTGACCACTAGATGGCACAGAAAACTCTTAATACTGCACTTTCATCATCATCATCCTTTTAACAACCCCATAATCCCTTGCAGGGTGGAGTCTGGGCAACTGAACGGAGCTGAATGTTTACTGGCCGGATGCCCTTCCTTGTCACCAATGCAGAGTTTTTTTCAGCAGATATATTCTCAACATGCCCAGAGAGAGAAATATCTGCCTCTACCAGTGGTGGGTTGCTGCCGGTTCGGACCGGTTCTCCCGTACTGGTGGCGGAAATTTGCACCCGCTCGCTGAACTGGCAGCGATGGCCGGCTGTCCACACCCCCGAACCGGTTCTCTGGTCGCCACGGCCCTGCAAAGAACGCTCTGCGCATGTGCAGAGGGTCATTTCCGTGAAGTGAAACGCGCACTTCCATCGCGATGCGAACTGGTAGGGAAGGTAAGTGGAACCCACCCCTGGCCTCTACCTAGGATCGAACTCACAGCCTCCTGATTGTGAGGCGAGAGCTTCACCGCTAGGCCACCGCACCTCTCTCTAATACTGCACTTTGCTGCCATATAAATGAGATGCAGATGTTTGCAAACCAGGTCTGGAGGCCATTTCTGAGGTCTGCGTTCAAGGTCATGTATTAAGCCAACAGGATACTCCTCCAGGATAACTAAAGGTAATTCACCTACTGTTCCAGCAGCCAATTCTGCTCCCAAGCTGGAGATTTTTATGCCTTTGCTTTCAAGGCCTCTTCCCAGCACCAGATGCTGCTCATCAAGGGCTAATGAGTCAGAGGTAATGATTTAAACCCGTTACTCCTGAGCAGTCTTGCTTCTCAACCTTGCCCTGTGAGTTTTCCACCTTCTGCCTTTGCAACCAAAAATACCCCCATACAGATAAAGCACAAGGGGATGGCTGACCACAGATAATATTGATTTGAGATAAAGGAGGTTTTTATATTTTTCCTAAAATAGCCCTGTCTTCTTGGGAAGGGGGGGGGGAAACCTAGTGTGCTCAGTTTTAGTAAGAACCAAAATAGTTTCAAAACGTAAGAATGTTCTTCGTCTATTTAGCTAGCTCTAGTCAGTTGTAACAAAGACCATTTTGAACCCTTCTAAAGAAGGTTTCCTTTTTAAGTTAACATACATAACCTTGCCAAAGCAGACCTGCCTGTGATTCCTGTATGCAGGTTTTTACATTCACACGTAAGTTAATGAGCATATTTTGTGTCAGATTCTCCAAATGAAAAATCACAGGGGTTGTTTGCACAGGTAATAACTTATATCACAGAACAAAACATAAAGTTAACTCCTGTTGGGATTAGGACTCCCTACCAAAGGAGCGTATTAATAAATAACTGCTAAATGAATATATCATTGCAGGAATGGCAGCTGAATTTAGGCAGCCTTTGGCACGAAAAGGAGGGTGAGAGAGGAATGAAAGACTGAATCAGAATTTATTTCTGACAATCAAGAAGGGCAAATATTTTGAAAAATGCCTGTGGGCGTTTGGAAGACGTTTCTTTACCAACAGCACTGAACTCAAGAATAAACCCCAGCCTATAGGCAAGGAGCAGTCTACACATTTTATCCAGTGCAGTAACATTTGGCACACTTGTATGGCATATGAGATATCCGTCAACACATTCTCCAGATGCTATTTTTCATCAATATTCTATTTTTCCTCAAAATGTTTAAGAATTCTTTTCGTTATTGCAAGGCATTGGTGTTCCAATAGCTCTTAAGATTTTGATCCTTACAGCTGCTCTATCTGGGCTACGTACAGATAGTCCTCACTTAACAACTGCTCTGTTTAGCAACTCTTTGAACAGGACTGAAAAAATAACTTTACACTTGGTCCTCACACTTATTAAAGCTGCAGCATCCCTGTGGTCACCTTGAGGTTTAGGCACTTTACAACAAATGGACATTTATGACCGTCACAACATCCATCAGTCATGTGATCACTTGCACACTGCACCACCAGCTTGCAACAAGCAGAATCAATGGAGAACCCAGCAATAACATTACACAAAATAATGTCTCACTTAACAACATAAGTGATTCACTCAATACCACAGCAGAAGTGAGGTTATAAATCCATCATGGTCATGTGATATCTCACTTAATTACCACATCCCTTAGTAATGGAGTTGCCTGTCCCAGCTGTGGCTATTAAGGGAAGACTATCTGTAATTGTAAGGACTAATAGATGGCAACAATGAGTTAGTGTCACTAGATTGCAGTGTCACTTGCAGAAGATTGCATCACACTGCTGTTGGAAGCACCGAGGCACTTCCCAGTGAAAAGCCAGTGACATCACCATTGACAAGTGGAAACCCAGTTAGGGGCTCCTTTCACATCCCTGGCAGGAGCTGAAGTGAAAGACGGGAACTCAACCCTGCCCCACAGCAGCACTCAGGTCTCGATGGCGGGCTTGCTAACCTCAATTTTTCTCCAAATCAAACTCATCTTCTAGTAATTTCATCCATGTACTTTCCATTTTAAGAGTATAGAAGTACCATTGCCTTCTTTTGGAATGTTCATTTTTCAAAATTACAATCTACAGTCCTACTTGCTTTTCATTTAAGTACAAACTGAGCCTTATCCTATTTAATGTTTGAGCTCAAAGAAGGCTATCCAGGGGCTGTCACCTTCTAAAATTTTCTGGAAGGAAAACTGTTGCGGTTGTTGTTGTCATCAACAATAAGACCCATATCATATATATTAGTAGGAAGAAGCAACAATCTTTCCTGCTCTGCTGGCTCCTGTGATGAGAAGAAAGTTAATAAGAGGTTTTTCACATCTCCAGTGACATGGGACAACCACTGTTATCTCCCCAATTTTGAAAACATCTGCTGTCAAAATTCACGAAGGAGAATTCTGAGGATAATTTTACATCGTACTCAAAATGTTTGGTCCTAATTTCCCCAGCATCCCTTCTGAAATAATGTTACAATGGAGGATGCAAGATATGAGAGAGAAGTCTTCACTTCATCCAGTTAGCAAACTTTTGATCTGCTTCTGCATTCATTTTCATACCTGATAAGTAGACCGTTATCTTGTTTCTAATCACACCACTCAGCTAGGGACGTGGGTATAGCACAAACGGTAATTATGCTAGAAAACCTGCTAGATAATGGAAGGCTGTGAATTCTGAACAGTTTTGAGATGTGGCCTGGGGGATAATTCAGATGACTGCTAAAAAGCAAGAGAAAATCTCTCTGTGTCAGATTGATTAAAGCAATGACAGGATGCAGCTCCATCAAAACTCTTCCCCCATTTCCAGATACACAAAATGCCAAATTTCAGTAAAACATTTCTCACAAAATCTGGACAGCTTCAGGGAGGTCCTTCCAAAGCATTCTCCCCCAACTGTCTGCCTTCCAGAAGCTTTGACCCACAACACAAACAGTTCCTTGTTTCGTAGCTGATGGGAGCTGGAACTCAAAACATCTGCAACATCTGAGTTACTTGCCTCTGCTCTGGTGCAATGCAAATCAGTAAGCACTTTTTTCTCCTTCTCTCCAAATGCAAGGACCAAGGCAGAGGTGGGTTCCTCCCGGTTCGGACCGGTTCGCCTGAAC
>QLTV01002698.1:815849-827843 GCA_003457575.1 Thermophis baileyi
GAAACAGGCCCTTTTCTGGTCTTCCTGAACTTCCGGTAGGCCCGTTTTTCGCCCTCCCTGAGCCTCCGCGCGTGCCCTGCACTTACCTGCATCCAAAACGGGCCGCGTGGGGACTCCTGGGAGGGGTGGGGTGGGCGGGGCCAGCCAGGAGTGGGATTTGGGGGTTCTCTGAACTGCACAGAATCTTAGCTAGAGGTTTTCCCGAACCCCTGCGAACCCCCAGCAGCCCACCCCTGGTATATACACACACAAATATGCATACACAGAGAGATACCAACCTTTCTTTTAGAAGCTTAGGATGATGTACTCCGCCTTTCTTCTTGCTTTCCCCAATCCTGAACCAGAACCTACACTACACTGGCTGTCAGTTTATGTTCAATACAAGTATCCATAGCATTTCATTAAGGAACAGAGATTACCTAGAAAGGTTGACTAGTACAAATGCACTGCAGCAACCCTGAACACACTAGGAGAAAAATAGATTGCCTATACAACGTCTTCCAACAAAATGGATACCCATACAACTTTGTCAAAAAGTGCCTGACCACCCAGCCCACTACAGCACAGCCAGCATAAACTATGCAAAGGATAATACTACCGCACATCAAAAACGTCTCAGAAATAACCAACAGACTATTACAACCACATGCAACCCTAGCACAAAAAACAACCAAAGCCCCCAGAACATCTTAAATAAATCAGAAGATTGAGTAGCCCTAATTTAAGATATACATTGTAAGGATTGTAATAGCCAATATGTAGGACAGGCAGGCAGAAAACTAGCAGAATGCATCCATGAATACCAGCTAGCAACCAGAAGACACCATGAAAACTCCTTAATCTCACAATCTATGGAGAGACTCAACCATAAGTTCAGCTGGGAAACTGTCAGCATCTTAGAGCAAGCTCAGAGTCGTTCAGAGAGTGAAATGGGCAGATAAAGAGATGGATGAATTAAAAAAAAAAAAAAAAGAGAGATGAGTGAAATTTCAAAATGCTAGAAAATTCGTGGACTTGACAGCCATCAATAGACACATAGAAATAAACCACATTTATGCGCTATTCAAAAGAGACAATTAAAAAAGCTATGTAGAAAATAAAAAAGACTAGAAAGTCTCTTCAACAGCCAACACCCGGATAAGCAGGATAAACAACAAATAAACAATACCTTAATCAAGAACTACCAAGGAGAAAACTACACCCCCACCAATACTGGTATATAAGAGTGAGCAAATCTCACATTCACACTAACGGTGTTTTCTAGTGGGGTAATGAAACACCTGCAAGCAGACAACCAAGCACAGAGAACACCAAAAGCTCCACAATTCAGCCCTGAGCTACAGATATTCTCTTCTATTGGAAAGAATACAGTTGATGAGAAATTGATATCTGAGCAGCTTTAGCAGCAACAGGCATACACAACATTCTGACCTCCAGCTGCCAGGAGCAAAAGTCATAGTAAACAGCCACAACTCTACTTAAAACCCGACCTGCAGTTCAGCTTGGCAGCTCAGCTTAAAGCCTCAGAAGCAACCCTGCTTAGAGCTCAGCTTGGACAAACTCTTCCTCACAGTTCAGAAGAGAAATGGAAGAGAACCAAACGAGTCTCTGGAGCCAAGCTTCGGTCGCACCAAATTTGGGAGGCAAAAAATTGCCCTTCACTTTAGTGTAAATGCAACTCTAAAGGTCATGAGGGGAGAAATAAGCTTGAAAGTTATTTTATAAAACGCCTTTATCTAGCATATTTTGTGACCAGTCATAGCCAAAAGACCCTTACCAGTTCATACTAATATTGACACATGCCTACCCCTCCCCTTTTCACACACTCAGACACAAGTGGACCAGGGGTGGGTTCCACTTACCTTCCCTACCGGTTTGCATCGCGACGGAAGTGCGTGTTATGTGCGAGCACGCTAGCTTCGCTCGCGCACGGGCCCCCGTCACGTCGCGCAAAAGACCCGGAAATGACCCTCTGCGCATGCAAAGAAGCCTTTGCGCATGTGCAGAGAGTTTTTTTGAAAGCTGCGGTGACCGGAGGACCGGTTCTGGAGTGTGGACCGGCGGTCATCGCTGCCGGTTCTGTGAGTGGCGGTAAATTTCCGCTACCGGTACTAAAGAATCGGTCCGAACTGGCAGCAACCCACCACTGAAGTTGACCCATCCATTTCCCTTCCTCCCACTCCCTTCCACACTCAACACTGGTTGACCTATTGATGTTTTTCTCTCACAAAGATGCAGACAACCAGGCCTTCTCCTTCCCTCTCTCATGTAGATTCATGTGTGTGCTCAATTCCCAAACATGCTTTCCACCCTTCAGTTTCAATATGAAAAGTCCATATATTTCTGGAAAGCCTCACCAGCTGCAGTTGAAGCATCTATAGTCAACATGTGGGGGGGGGGGAAATATTTTATTTATTTATTTATTTATTTATTTATTTATTTAATATATAAAATACAAAGAAAAATAGAAATAGGAAATTAAGGGAAGGAAAATGAGAGGGGAAAAAAGGTGTGAGGTACAAGTGGGGAAAAAGAAAAAAAAGGTGTTGACTTCCGACTCTATTTAGCACAGTAGAAGATAAAAACACTCCAGCCTCAACTTTTTGCTTTTGAATAGAATATAGAATAGAATAGAATAGAATAGAATAGAATAGAATAGAATAGAATAGAATAGAATAGAATAGAATAGAATAGAATAACAGAGTTGGAAGGGACCTTGGAGGTCTTCTAGTCCAACCCCCTGCTTAGGTAGAATACCCTACACCACTTCAGACAAATGGTTATCTAATCTCTATATAATTAGCCATTTCTATAACAACTTGTATAATCAACATGTGAAAAAATGACCAGCAGCTATCTACCTTTGTCCAGAGGAAGCATTCATTTGGAATGTCCTAGAGCAAGCCTTTCCTCCAAATTTTCCTCTGTAGATTTGCTTCAAATTTCCCTCAGTTCTAATTCATGCTTAATTTTCCTACTTCCTTCCCTCCCTCCTTCTTCCTTCCTTCCCTCCCTTTCCTTTTCCTTCCCATTCTGTCATTCTGCCATTATCTTCCTTCCTTTCTTCCTCCCATCCTCCCTATGCCTCCCTCCCTCCTTCCCTCCCTTCATCCTCCTTTCCTTTCCTTTCCTTTCCTTTCCTTTCCTTTCCTTTCCTTTCCTTTCCTTTCCTTTCCTTTCCTTTCCTTTCCTTTCCTTTCCTTCCCTTCCCTTCCCTTCCCTTCCCTTCCCTTCCCTTCCCTCCTTCCCCCCTTCCCTCCTTCCTTCCTTCCTTCCTTCCTTCCTTCCTTCCTTCCTTCCTTCCTTCCTTCCTTTCTTCCTTCCTTCCTTCCTTCCTTCCTTCCTTCCCATTCTGTCATTATCTTCCTCCCTCCTTCAGCTCAATGCGCCACTCAAGAACATTTTACATTCAGCAGTGGCTGCACACAGTGTGTTTTCTTTCAGATCTCCCCCCCCCCCAAAAAAAAACTTGGAATTGCCTCTGCTCTGACTTGCAAATCCTTTCCAGAAGTGATTGCAATTAAAAATGTGATTAACATTGATGTTTTTGGGCACTCCGGTGTACTCAAAAGCTCCATGAGCACCTCTTGGCTCTGAACTGCTCCTTCAATATGTTGATCTCTGGAAAACAGGGAGATTATCCCTCCACTCCACCCAAAAAGTGCTGTTCTGACATTGAAGTTGTATTCTGAAGGACAAGAACCTTGCAGAAACATTGAGAAAAGTTTGCTGACTTTATTCATTTCTTTTATACGCATGTATTAATTGTTTTATTGATTCCAGGCTTATTAAATCTCCCTGAACTATTTCAATTTTCCCCATACGTTTTCATGCACATTTTCTTGTATATGCATAGACTTTTTATACACATTTTTCTATGTTACAGATGTGGGGGTTTTGTGCTATGAATTGCAGCACCAATATTTAGAAAAGTGCAACCGTTTAGCTTTAACAGCATTGCAGTTCATGGGGAATTTCAGGAAGTGGAAATTAAATAAGTTCATTTTAAAATAAGAATTAATACAAGGAGAATATTTGTAGCTCAGGGTTGACATGAGGGGTTCTCAGTGCTCTCTGAGCTTGCTTGTTTTCTTGCAGACATTTCGTTACCCAAACTAGGTAACATTGCTAGCACTGATAACGTTACCTAGTCTGGATAATGAAAGGTCTGCAAGAAAACAGGCAAGCTCAGAGAGCACCAAGCACCCCTCAAAATAAGAACTACAGTAAATCCATTCCTTCACCTTTCTGCCCTGATCCATGTGGGAAAGAAGCAGGTATGGAAAAATCTAATAATTTTGATCTCCCTTAATTTCTACTTTTTGCAAATATTTAAAGTTTATATTAAGGAATTGTGCAGAGTAACCTCTGGGCCCTGAAGGCTTGCACAGTGAACCGTAATGTTGCAGTAGATATAAGTAATGATTCAGTCAATAAACAGATACGTTAAAGTGTATAAAATTGTTTACTCAAAGAAATAGCACAGTCCAAATTAACAGTCCGAATCATACACGTTCAGCCAGTCAGTGTTTAGAAGTACAGCAGTCTCCTTACCAGCCTTTCTTTGTCTTAATCAGCAAACAAAGATTTCAGCTTTCAAGCAATCCTATACTATCCACAGATAGCTACGCTACACACAGAGTTGCCTCTCAGACACAAAGTCAATTAAGCAATGAATAAACAGAAGAGAGAGAGAGCTAACCATGTTCTCTAGCTCCCTCTTATGGCCATTACTGCCAGTCAGAATGCAACAATGCATTTAAAGCTATATTACATATATATACATTTAAACATTGATTTGTGGCTTGTTTATATTAACCAACCCAACCGTTTGGACAGAATCCTAACAGTTTAATTCAACAAGTTTAATATTTTTTTAAGAAACTGACACTATGTTCATATACAACCCTCCTGACCTCCCATAAGAGCTTAAAAACCAGGTTCTACCAGGTGGCTTAGGGCTTCAACGGAGGGGCTTCCATCAGTGGTGGGATTCAAATAATTTAACAACCGGTTCACCCAGGGCCACGTTGGCTGTCGTGGGAGACGTGGCCCAACCTGACCCTGGGTGTACCGGTTGATAAATCCCCCCCCTCACTATCAAAGTGGATCCTGGGCGCTGCAATGGAGAAATGGTCAACGGAGCGGCCGGCAGGAGGGAAGGAGGAGGAGCAGGGAGAAGAAAGAAGGAAAGCGGCCTTCTCCTTCCCTCATGCTGGCCGCTCCGTTGCCCGTTTCTCCATTGCAGCGCAGCGCCCAGGATCCACTGCCCGCCTGGGTCATTTGGAGAAGGAAAGTGTTTTCAGGAGGCAGCGTCGTGATCCCCTTCCCGATTCAAAAAATGGGGCGTGTGGAAAGGAAGAGATGGAGGGTGCGCAGCTCTGCGATGCGCATCAGGAAAGCGGGAGAGGAAAACACTTTTAAACCTCCACCTCTTCCTTCTCAGCAGACTCAGCTTCTCTTTCCTCCTGGCCAGATCCATCCCCCGGGCCAGGAGCAGAAGCCGACCGCCTGCCTGGGCCGTTTGGAGAAGGAAAGGAAAGTGTTTTCAGGAGGCAGCACCGTGAACCCCTCCCCGATTCAAAAAACGGGGCGTGTGACCGGCGCTGTGTGGAAAGAAATGCTGAGTCTGCTGAGAAGGAAGAGGTGGAGGTTTAAAAGTATTTTCCTCTCCCACTTTCCTTATGCACATCATAGAGCTGCGCGCCCTCCACTTCTTTCTTCTCAGCAGACTCAGCTTCTCTTTCCACACACCCCGTTTTCTGAATCGGGGAGGGGATCACGGCGCTGCCTCCTGAAAACACTTTCCTTTCCTTCTCCAAACGACTTAGGTGGGCAGCCGGCTTCTGCTCCTGGCCCCGGGGGATGGATCTGGCCAGGAGGAAAGAGAAGCTGAGACTCAGCTTCTCTTTCCACACAGCGCAGTGCTCCATGAGGGCAGGCTGGCCGCAGACGTCACTTTCTTCCTTCTCCCGCCGCCAAACGAAAGCGAATGGGCAGGATTGCTGAGGGAGGGCAGGCGGACGTGTGCAGCCAGGCGGGGAGGGAGAGCGGTGGCAGCGGCCCCTTCCAGGCGCAGCACACTGAGGCGAAGGCAGGAAAGGTGGCCCCGGCGGGGGCTGCATCGGCCTCTCCGGCCGTGTGCTGTTTGACCCTCTGCGTATGTGCAGAAGGCTTTGCGCATGCGCAGAGGGTTAAAACACTGAAAATGGCGGCGTCCAGGTGGATGAGGTACAACTAGAGCAGCAGCCGCTGCTGGTTCTCTGAACCAATGGCAGCCGTCACTACCGGTACGCCCGAACCGGGACGTACCGGGAGCATTTCACCCCTGTTCTATACTTAATTTAATACCTGTGTGAAGGTTTGTACAGATTGTTCTTTATTATATTATTCCTTAAAACATTGATATAATTCCGAGAACTGAAAATGTCAAAAGTTAATTACATTTGAGTTCATGTATTTGTTCAGAAATATGACACAACATTGGACAAAAATTGCAATATATAAATTGTAATCCTTTCGCATTACATTGATTGGGTTGTAAGTAACTTGGCATTTGTTGCCATCTTATGTGGCAGTGACTAATTAGACAGCCCTTTTGGTTGAAGGAATTGGGAAAAATCACCCAATAATTTTTCATAATGAATCTCACTATTGGTTAATTGTCCACATTTTCTAAGGCATAAATTCAATGCAGTATAAGAAATTGATTCAGTTACTGTTGTTAGTTATAAAGCTTCTTACTTTTTAAAAAAAGGAAAAGTAAAACCCGTAATTGATTAGATTAATATATTTAAGATTTGGAAATTACTTTCTTTGAAAAAAGAAGCATTTTGGGAAAAAAAATAACCTATAGTGTAGAATAAATTTATTCAGAGCTGGTCTTCATTTATCAACTGGATTAACATTAACAATATTTTCCTGAATAGAATAGTTTTATCTGTACAAATGTCATTCTGGACAGAAATATTGAATAAAAATTTCTCTCTCTCTCTCTCTCTCTCTCTCTCACTCACACACACACGCACGCACACACACACACACACACCACATCCTTCTCAACTAGGCTACCATGGACTTCCTAGAGGGATGGAAGCTGCCAAGTGTGGATCCAAAGTCAACTCAAGGAGTGGGTGGGCCTGAGGATCCCTTTTTATCCCCAAACTTTGTTGATAGCTGAGATTGGGATATTTTTTTCATGTGTTCAGGCCCCACTTCCTTTGTCTGGTTCAGGTGATATTTTTCTTTGTTTTCTTAACAACTTGTTTCCTTCTTATCTACTTCCATAAGCAGACTTTTAGACTCCTGGTTTTTTATCCTCTCTGCTTACATCCCTGCTCCATCTTTAGTTGTGGCAGCTTCAACCCAGTTTCACACAAGACAACTCTATTTCTACTTTTTATCTACTGCCTTAGGTTCCCTGGATTATGATGAGCTCTTTTCTTTTCATCTTTGTATCCTGGCATTACAGATTAACAAAGTTGGAAGGGACCTTGTAGGTCATCTAGTCCAACCCCCCACCCAAGCAGGAGACCTATACCATTTCTGACTAATGGCAGTCCAGTCTCTTCTTGAAAGCCTCCAGTGATGAAGCTCCCACAGCTTCTGAAGGCAAGCTGTTCTATTGGTTGATTGCTCTCACTGTCAGAAAATTTCTCCTTATTTCCAGGTTGAATCTCTCCTTGATCAGTTTCCATCCATTATTCCTTGTCTGGCCTTCGGGTGCCTTGGAAAATAGCTTGTGGCAGCCCCTCAAATACTGGAACACTGCTATCATGTCTGCCCTGGTCCTTCTCTAGCATGGTGGACCGAGTCTATGATTTTTGCTGGTACTGTTGAGCTCAACTGTTCCTCTGGGGGGAAAAACATCTTTCTGCACTAACTCCTTCCCAAGCAAGCTTTAGTAATGGACAATATCGCTGTCATCCTTACCTCTCGTACCATGAGGCCAGGTTTTCTCTCGGCAGCTGGCATGCACTGCAAATCATGGCATCTGGTCATTTCTATATAGAACTGACTCAACTGATGTATATTGCTGTTTGTCACCAATAAGCAGCCACTGTATACATACACTCTCCTGCTTCCTTGGCAACTAGGATTTGGAGCTTTTACTAGATATTAGATTGTGCGTCTCCTTTCAGCTATTCTAAAATGGTTTTCAGTTCAGAGCCAAATGATATTCCCTTTCCTCTCTTTCTTCAGAAGTAGAAGAAGAAAAATGAAAAGAAGCCAAAGCAAAGAAAAATAATATACTGACTTCTTTCATAGCCAGTGGTATGTAGATAATGACTGCCTAGTAGGGGATTCTCTTTGAATAGGGCTTAACTGTATGTTATAGGTATCGTCATTACCCATTGACTCTGCCCCAGCTATGCAGGTAGAATAAGACAGCTGCTAGAATAAAAAAAGAGTTAAGGTCTTAAGTTTGCCTCAGGACACAGGGAGATAGGAAACAGCACATTCCCTCCTTGGTCTTTGAGCCTTTAGTTGATGAGCTGTATAAAATTGTACTTTAGTGGGTAACAACACAGGGCTGGTCTTTTCTGGGTTCAGAAGTTTAATAGGTTCAGGCCAGTGGTGGGTTGCTGCTGGTTCGGACCGGTTCTCCCGTACCAGTAGCGGAAATTTGCATCCGCTCACCGAACCGGCAGCAATGGCCAGCTGTCCACACCCCCGAACTGGTTCTCCGGTCGCCGCAGCTGGACAAAGAACCCACTGCGCATGCGCAGAGGGTCATTTCCACGTCGTGACGTAGATATCGCACTTCTGTCGCGATGCGAACTGGTAGGGAAGGTAAGTGGAACCCACCCCTGGTTCAGGCCTAATTAGAAATCCTAAGGTTCTAGGCTAGATTGGAAAGTTCTCTGTGTCCATGTTGTGTCTTGTAGTATGTAACACAATGCTATCTTGGCATATACTTTTGATAACACATGCTCTTAATAGCATATGCAACAAGGATTGTCTAGAACACACACACACATATGTATACGGGTAGTCCTCTGTTTACAACAGTTCATTTACTAACCGTTCAAAGTTACAACAGCATTGAAAAAAGTAACTTATGACCGTTTTTCACAGTTACCTTTGCAGCATAAAGAGCCGAGGTGGCGCAGTGGTTAGAGTGCAGTACTGCAGGCTACTTCAGCTGACTGTTCAGCAGTTCAGCGGTTCAAATCTCACCGGCTCAAGGTTGACTCAGCCTTCCATCCTTCCGAGGTGGGTAAAATGAGGACCCAGATTGTTGGGGGCAATATGCTGACTCTGTGAACCGCTTAGAGAGTGCTGTAAAGCACTGTAAAGCGGTATATAAGTCTAAGTGCTATTGCTATTGCTATTGCTATCCCCACAATCATGTGATCAAAATTCAGATGCTTGGCAACTGGTTCATATTTATGAGCATTGCTGTATTCTAAGGTCATGTGACCTTTTGTGACTTTCTGATTGAAACAGAAGTCAATGGGGAAGCCAGATTCACTTAACAACCGGGTTACTAACTTATGAACTGCAGTAATTCACTTAAGAACTGAGCAAGAAAGGTCGTAAGATGGAGCAAAACTCATTTAACAAATGTCTCACTTAACAACAGAAATTTTGGGCTCAATTGTGGTTGTAAGTCAAGGACTCCCTGTACACAGGACTAACATTTCAATATGTTCAACAACTAGACACAAGAACAGATTTTTCCCGAACTCACTCTGCTAAACAAATAATTCCCTCAACACTGTCAAACTATTTACTAAGTCTGCACTACTATTAATCTTCTCATCGTTCCTATCACCCATCTCCTCCCACTTATGACTGCATGACTGTAACTTTGTTGTTTGTATCCTTACGATTTATATTGACTGTTTCCTAATGTGATTTGATTACTTATTTATACCAGGGATGGGTTCTAACTTACCTCGCTGCTGGTTCACTTCCTCCCGCGCCGCATCGCCGCGCCGGTGCGCGTGCACTTTGTGCGCGCGCACATGCACATTGCAAAAAAATAAAAAAAAATCCCCCCCCCCAAAAAAAAGCTGAAAACAAGATGATGTCGCATGCGCAGTGCCGGAAACCCGGCTTCCGCGCACGCGCGCAACTCGGCTTCTGCACATGCACAGAAGAAAATTTTTTTTAAAAAAAATTCCAAAAAAAGAGATGGTGGCATCCACGGACCGTCACCAACCGAACTGGATCCGTGACGTCATCATGATGTCACCAGTGGGTCGCTACTGATTCGGGCGAACCGGTCCGAACCGGGAGGAACCCACCTCTGCCTATGACTATCATTAAGTGTTGTACTTTATGATTCCTGATGAATGTATCTTTTCTTTTTATATACACTGAGAGCATATGCACCAAGACAAATTCCTTGTGTGTCCAATCACACTTGGCCAATAAAGAATTCTATTCTATTCTATTCTGTTCTGTTCTATTCTATTCTATTCTATTCTATTCTATTCTATTCTATTCTATTCTATTCTATTCTATTCTATTCTATTCTATTCTATTCTATTCTATTCTATTCTATTCTATTCTATTCTATTTCATTGTTTTATCTCTTCTTTTAAGGTTTCCTCTTCCAGCTTCTCTAAATGCCATACCAAGAAATTTGCTCTTTTAAGAGTACTGTAAGACTCCCTCCTTTCATAAATAGCTATAATATTGAGTCCTCGTTATTAAAAATTCCCACAGAATTGCTTACTCTCTTTAAGAACTTCTCTTGGGTTTTTAATCCTTCAGCAGTTGATTTTTTAGGTTGTTTTAATGGCGTTTTATTATTTTGGTAAAACTCTGTAAATTTTCCAGTAGCCTTGTGGGAAATAAAGCAGGGCATTAATATTGCAGGGGAATCGGTTGAAGTATTCAACTGATCAGTATTCAAGCATGGTGTCCAGTAGGCCAGAATTCCCATTAAATGGGCCAGAAGATGGATATTCATGTGATAGAAGAAATCAAGATGGAAAGTCTAATAATGAGAGTCTGGGAAAGGTTTTGATGCTGAAGAGGAAAGACAAGCTAAAATGGGATCTGACTGATAACAAACATTTTTGGCCCTGATGCAACCATGTACTGTCCTGAATCTTTGATGTTAGCCTCCTTCCAACCCACATCTCTCACCTGCCACTGAAAATGCAAGCTTCCATTTAATATTAGAAAAAAGAAGTAGTTGACAAGTGAAAATAATAACCAGAATGGATATAAATCTAAGAGTTATGGGATGGGGAGCAGGGAAATTGGAGAGAGCAATATTTTTCTCATATACGTTTTAGGAAACGATCACAAATTATAACTGTCATATCTCTCTCTGAGATACTTGCTACTCAAGCCAAGCAAGTGGGGAGTTTTTCTCGGTTTTTTGCTTCAACAATATTTCCTCTCTTATCCTTCTGCCTCTGCTCCATGAGAAGAACATGCAAGGGAGATATGGAGTCTAATCTCTTCCTCTTCTGGCTGAGGAGTTCAAGTCTCTCCAGCTTTCTTGCCTTATTGGTCCCAGAGAGGCTTGCCCACCATATGAAGAATCAAAAGGAAAAGGATATTTTAAACCATGGGCAGGTGAGGCTTTGCCAGAGGCTTTCTGATTAATCTTTAAAGACGGAAAGCTGTTTTTTAGTGTGTGGAAATCTGGTAAAAATGTCTAATGGATCCAACCAGTGCAGAGTAGAAGGTCATATTCATAAATGTAATGCAACAGCCTGGTAGTAAAAAGTAGGGGTGAAAAAAAGACAGGCCACTGAAAGATAATCATGCCTGGCATAAAAATTGGCATAAGTTATCATCAGTTCATAAGAACTGACTGCTGGCCCATAGCTTTTGAGTTGCCAACCAACCAGTCTAACCTATAGTCAGGATTCTCATTCATGTCCTAAATAGAATAGAATGGAATGGAATGGAATGGAATGGAATGGAATGGAATGGAATGGAATGGAATAGAATAGAATAGAATAGAATAGAATAGAATAGAATAGAATAGAATAGAATAGAATAGAATAGAATAGAATTTTTTAT
>QLTV01002698.1:827863-851412 GCA_003457575.1 Thermophis baileyi
TAATGGTCATAGGGTACAAATAAGCAATCAGGATACAATCAGTATCAATATAAATCGTAAGGATACAAGCAACAAGTTACAGTCCTGCAGTCATAAGTGGGAGGAGATGGGTGATAGGAACAAGGAGAAGACTGATAGTAATAGTAATGCAGCCTTAGTGAATAGTTTTACAGTGGTGAGGGGATTATTGGTTTAGCAGAGTGATGGCGTTCGGGAAAAAACTGTTCTTGTGTCTAGTTGTCTTGGTGTGCAGTGCTCTATAGCGTCATTTTGAGGGTAGGAGTTGAAACAGTTTGTGTCCAGGATGTGAGGGGTCTGTAAATATTTTCACAGCCCTCTTTTTGACTCGTGCAATATACAGGTCCTCAATGGAAGGCAGGTTGGTAGCAATTGTTTTTTCTGCAGTTCTAATTATCCTCTGAAGTCTGTGTCTGTCTTGTTGGGTTGCAGAACCAAACCAGACAGTTATAGAGGTGCAAATGACATTACCTGGGGTTTTTTCCCCATTCAAACTGTGTCTCTAGTTTGGCTCAATGTTTCTTTCACCTTAATACTACGGCCAAGCCAAGAGTCAGAAATCTTGGCTATAGATTACAATTGTATTACCATCAGGTAACTTTATACGCTAGAAGGAGCCTGGAAGTTTGGGGGAAAACACCCCAGTTTGGAGAAAAGTGACCTCTTATGATAGATGTCAGGCCTTCAAGGTAGGCCAGGCTTAGAAACAACCTCCAGAAGGAGTACTGGAATTCTATTTTATTTATTGGTACAGGGTATTATAATAGCAGAGAGATAGCATCAAGATTATGAGAAGTGATAATACTGCTTTATACTGCTCTAGTGAGGCCGCACCTAGAATATTGCATACCGTTGTAGAAAATTAGGAAAACCCCCCCCTCCTAAAAGAATGAAATATTTTAGGAAATATTAAAAAGGCAGAATATTATATTTCCCTGGGTGATAAAAGAAGAAACATGTTTTAAAGACAGAAACTCAGAGCCTCAGCTCCCTGCCCACCTCCAAGCAGATACTGAGCTGGGGCAGCTTTAGAAATGCAGATTTGATAATCCATTACTGCTTGCAGCAAGGTCTGGCTCTCAACAAAGGCAGGGCAAAGCCATTCAGCCACAATAGGAATTGCCCAACAAGCCCCTTCATTGCATCACCCAGCAAACTTCAACCAAGCTTGACTCAGACAACCCACAAAGTTAGTTATGACCCCTACAACAACCAATAGAATACATATTCTTGCACAGGAACAGGAAGTTCAAGTGCAAAGCCCAAGAGAAAGCCTCTCTCTCTCTCAACTCCATGTGTTCAGCTGCACCAGGACCATGTGCTTGATGGTTCTGATCCATTAAACCATTCTTTCCAATCAGCCTCCATGTTTCCAGTGTCTTTCTCCCCGCTTGGAACTGAACCAGATGGATATTTCTTCCAACACTGTTCTGGTCACCACGATATCAAAAAATATATATGATAAGATCCTGGAAAAAGAGCAGAGAAGAACGACAAAGATGATTAAGGGTTTGGAGGCCAAACCATAAGATGAACAGTTAAGGAAGTAGGTACTGTATGACTAGCCTAATGAAAAGAATGCCTAGGGGAGTCCTAATAGCTGTCTTCCAATACTTGAAGGGCTGACACAGAGAAGAGCAGGGTCTATTTTTTCTCGATAGCACCTGAGGGCAAGACAAGAAGTAATGGGTAGAAGCTTCACAGAGGGAGATCCAACCTGGAACTATGGATAAATTTTCTGACAATGAGAACAATTAATCAATGGAACAGCTTGTCTTTAGAAGTTATGGGTGCTAGATCACTGGAGGTTTTCAAGAAGAGACTGGACAACCATTTGACCACGATGGAATAAGGTCACCTACCTTGAGCAGAGGATTGGACTAGAAGACCTCCAAGGTCCCCTCCAGGCCTCTGATTCTATATATTCTAAGACAATCTTGAACGCCTGACTGGGTTTCTCCCTTCCTACTCATGCCAAATAGAACCAAGATGAGTCAAAGTTTCTTTCTCTATCCCACCTCTCTTTCAAGGGTAAACTGATATTTGCATAACCTTCTTCAAGGTTATGCCTGTCCTCTACAATATTCTTTCTCAACTTTTTCCATTTCCTTGATGATTGCTGGCTCTTAGTAAAACAATAGCAGTTCTATAAGGTAATGTCATGAATCTTTCCTGGGGCATCCTTTTCCTTAAGCAGAGCAATAGGCAACATGTTCTTCAAGTATTCATCAGCTCTTCCTTGGATCCTTGTTTGGCAATCAAAAAGACAGTGGAAATATTTTCAGGATCATCAATCTTTTGTTCAGGCCTGGAAGAAGCTATTAGTACAACTTAGTCATCTAGTTCAACCTTTCCCCCTTCTTTTTGTCTCTTTCTGATTCATTGGTTAGTCATGGCCATCGCTTTTGTTACCCACTTTTTGCAATTGGAAATATAGTACCTTTTTGCTTCAGGGCAGAGAGAGAATGGAAACTCCACTTTTGAGATAATCTTGCCTTATTTTGTCTTTTTTATCTCCATAGTTGAAGTTATTTAGAGGAAATAGAAAGAGGGGGACCCAGTGCTGAGCTTTCACCCTCACTTGTCATCTTCTTCTTGTTTTCTAAAAGAAAAATCTCTTCGAAGCTAAAGGCCACCATCACCTCCATTCCAGACATGGCTTGCAACCAGTGTGACCTTCAATTTTATCGAAGCTTGTGAAGTTTGCCACCATTTTAGATGAATTTACAGCACAGTCCCAAGGTTGTTGCTGGATCTTACAGGAGCTGAACTAGTGTGCTGGCTTCTCTGACTCTGAAAACATGGACTTCTGGGATCCCTGAAACAGCTCACTTGAGGTAGGTTTCACAATTTGGAGAGAACCAGAAGGCTCCACTTAATCAGCTGGATGCAGCATCAAACAAAGAGCAATATACAGATACTTATCCTTTGAACTCATCTGAGTCTCCAGTTCTAGAAAAAAAAATATTGGCTCAAGAAGCTTAGGAATGCACTAAACAAACCCCAAGAACACTAGCAAAACAGCTACCAATAGGGCCCCCATTCCTGAGTGTTTGATATAAAAGAAGGTAGAAAGAAACTCTGGAAGGCTTTGAAGATTCTGTTATTATACTTTACAAAAATAAAATAGCATTCTTATAATCCCTGCATTGTTTATTAACCTGCCCTATCTTGAAGAGCTGGCAGGAGCTCAAGAACAGAAGTGTTCCATGACCATGAGGTGGCATGTCTATGAATGTCTAGGACTCCACATTTTAGACCACCTCCTGCTTCAAAAGCAATTGCATGAAAGTACAGGGGAATAGTCCATACACAAGTTGAACAAAGCAGGAGGTATGACTCTAAAAAAACCCACTCAAATTGTCACCCTGTCCCATGAAAATATCAACACAATGAAATCTACTTGTCTTCCAGAACTGAACAAAGCCTCCCAGATACTGTCTCCAGCTAAGATAGAGAGATCACACACACACACAGTTTTATCAACAATAAGGATTTCTCCCAAATTTCTTGAAACTCAGCCATTTTGTGATCAATCCTTCTTGTAGCACATCCATGCATGGATACCTATATCCTCCTTTAGCCCTGAGATTTCTTTATGATTTTGTCTTTCTCAAAAGTTTAATTAGCTACTTTAACAGAAACCATCTTCCACTCTGTCTTGGGATCAATGCTTCCATTCTTTCCCTGATTCTTAGTTTTCCATTCCTTCAGCTTCTGCTAGTCCAATCTTCTAATCAAACAATCCATCTTACGCTTTATCTTTGCATATAGGTCGTTGGGGTTTTCTTTCCCCCATCTTGAAATGGACCTGAATTTAGCTGTGAATTTTCCTGGAGACATCTCACTGATTTCCTCAATGAAACCTACCTTGTACCACTCCAAGGTTGTTCACAGAGAAAAATGAATCCAAGACACTGTTTTTCATGTCACAAATTAAACTGATATAGCATTTATTTACATGAAACATCTGTCCTATGGTTGATTTCCTTTGTTGTTGTTGTTTTTGTTTCGACGTCCTAAAAATGCATTGTGCCTGAGGGTTAAGAAAATGAGACAACAATCTTTGTTTATTTTATTTATACAATTGTTTATAGGATGCCCACTTCCAAAGGACCCAAGGCAGTTTACAATGCAAATAATAACAACTGTTAAAAATCACCTACAAATCTAATCTAATTAAGGCAGTCAAAGTATCATTAGAACCTATAAGCTCTTCGTATTTTTAAATCTTTTTATGAAGCCATTAGCCCCACTGAAGAATTGCTTTAACCCTCACTTACCTAATCTTAGCATTTGCTTTCTCCTTTATTTTGCTTTAGTCAGGAAAGTTTTCCTCTGCTTCAGAGGCAGAAGAACTGGAATCCAAAAAATAAAAAAAATATTGCTAATGCTTCAAATAAGGATTTTTTTAAAAAAAAAAACCCAAAAAGTTAGTATATTTGAGTCGGTCTTAACTTCTGGTGATCTCCTGGACAAGTCTCTGTAGTTTTCTTGGTGTGATTTTGGAAGTGTTTTGCAATTGCCTGCTTGCCAGGGCTGAGAGAGTAACTGGCTGAAGGTCACCCAGTTGTCTTCAAGTCTAAGGCAGGACTAGAAGTCATAATAGCCTAGCTTCTATCCTGGTGCCTTAACCATAACACCAAGCTGGCTCTCTCATCTCATTTTTATAAAGGTATTTTAAGGAGCTGACTGATTCCTGACTTCCAGTTATCAGAGAGAAAATTGGTTAGTGATAATGGTCTTAATCACTAGAAAGCAGATTCTAATTGAATGATTAGAGCTATTTGATAGTAGAGCCAAGCGCTGAAAGTTATTATGGGTTCTCATTTATGGGACGATTTCAAAGCAAAGGCTAATTAGCCATATGTCAAACGTTTAAATTTCTGCACTAAGCACAGGACTCAATGTCCTTAATAATCTCTTCTGTCTTTATGATTTGATGAGTGCCAGGTTGGGAGAAGCTACCTTTCAACATGACCAACATTGCTGAAGCTTCCAAACTGTGAGAAAACAGCTATGCTCTCTAGACACAGTGAAATATTCTACGGTGGGAAGAATTTGAAGGATTGAACCTGTACTCTAGGAAGTAGTGCAATGTTCCTTTTAAAGCTGAGAAAGACACGTTTCTATGCAGGGTGCAAAAAAAATTGGAAAGAAATCCATCATGGATTTCTATACATTTATTTCTAAGTCTAGAAATACTGCGATAAGCAAAATGTGATAAGCAAAACAGATCCTGCTGCAGTTCAGGCAGCAACAATGCATGAAAGCTACTGCTGGCACAGAGTGTGGCAGCACAGACAGTTTGTCAGGGTAATGATGATTTAATAGCTGACCAGCTGCTGTAATGTTGCAATGCTGTAATACTGAAATGATGATGCAATGAGAATGAGTCAGCAGGGTTATTTAACTGTTATCACTTTAAGAGGCTGTATATATAAGAGAGGCCCTGTGAGGGCGTCCTCTCTCTCCATGTGTGCTTCCGTGCTATAGTTGATGATTGATTGCCTGACTTTGCCTAGTACGTGTTTGTATATATTCCTTGTAGATAAACCACTATTTGAAAGACAAACCTCTGTTTACTGTATTTTGCTTCTGGGTTGTCTCAAGAATAGTCACACTGTGCGCACTCTGACACAGTTCTTAGGGCTCCTGGAGTGCACCATGTTACACTATAGTTTTGTGAGCTGCACTGGTTGCCAGTTTTCTTTTGGGTCCAATTCAATATGTTGGTTATCCCCTTTAAAGCTCTTCATGGCATGGGTCCAGGCTACTTGAGGAACCATCTCACCCTGATGGGACTGGCCTGCCCCACCCGCTCTGGCAGAGGGGGCATACTGTGAAATCCCTCAGACAAGGAATTTCAACTGGCAAGTTCCATGAGAGGAGCCTTCTCTGCCATGGCTCTTGCCCTCTGGAACATTTTACCCCCTGAGGTGAGATTGGCTCCCACCTTCCTGACGTTTTGTAAGAACCTTAAGGCCTGGCTCTGTCAGATGGCTTGGGGAACCAATGGGAGAGCTTCATAATGGAAGTGGTTGACTAATTAAAATTTAATCCCACCTCCCCCCCCCCAATGTGTCCAGCTCCCTCCTTTCCCATCTGGTGTTATTGATTTTATTTCTTAATGATTTTATCGGTTGTGTTTCTATTACTGATGATTTGAATGTTTTTTTTAAACCTTTAAGATTTTTTTTATGCTGTAAACCACCCAGAGTTGTTGAATATGAAATGGGCAGTAAATAAATTTCATTAAAATAAAATAAAATAATAAAATGAATCCACTCTAATTTGTTGATTTTTGCAACTCATAATTTTGGGAAAATTGGCACATCTGTGGGGAAAAAATTGCATGAAAGCAACTGGTCTGAAAGTGTTCAGACCAATTTGTACTTAGATATACCATGGAGTAGAGCAAGCGTGTAGGCAACATTTCAATGTACTTCAGATGTACGGTACTTAGTATGTTTTAGAAGCCAAGACCTATATTGGAGTGAATAATTTAACAATTTGGATGGGGCTATGTCAGGCAGGTGGGAGATTTTTATTTTTGTTTTCTTGGTTTCAGAAGGGATTTTTTTTTTAAGAAAAAAAAGAGTTTATTTTAGAATTTGCCTTTTTTCCCCCCTCCCTCTGTCTTCTCTTTCTCACCTCAGATGTCAGGAAACTTCACCATTAATTTGGATGGGACTCTGGAAACTACAAAAAATACTTTAAGAGCTGGAAGTTGCCCACATCTCTATTAAGTTGTGTGTGTGTGGGGGGGTGGAAATCCCTATATATTCATTTCATAGGAAATAATAACAATTTCAGGAAAATGTGTACTCAGTGAGAAGACAATTGAAATGAACAGGATGGAAACTGTGCCAATCTGGAAGCTCATACAACAGTAACTGTGGATTTTCAGGGTTTTGGCTTTTAGCCATTTGCCGAACATTACACAGAAAATACCATATGAAAACCTGTGGCACTCATATAGGCCAGATTGCCATTGATCCACATATCTTTAACTTGATCGTCTTTCTAAGCTGGGCATTAATCTGGACTCAGTAGAAATCCCACAAGCCCAACAAACCTCTCTGCAAGAAAATTGGAAAAATATCCCTGAAAATAAGGTAAGACAACCTGAAGCAGGGAAGAAAATTACTAAGATTCTGTAAAGCAGGTTTTAACTCAGTTGTTTGGTGGTTGATGCTTTTTTCTTTCTTTTCTTTTTTTCTGGTAAGATACAACCCTACAGGATCACTTCCAGCTGAATTCCTGCTCAACCTCCCAATTCCTTTCAAAAAAATAAAATGGCAAAAGGGGAGATAGATAGCAGAAGTACAAATCCTGAACTTCCTTTTTGCAGTCCAGAACGATCATCAGGCAGTTGTTGAAAATTGATGATAGTTTCCCAATTCTGCATTTAGAGGTAGGGAAACTGGGAGAACTGTATTGCAAGCTGGAAAAAAAGCCCTGTTCTTTAGCAAAAGCCACCCCTCTCCCCTTTTAAAAAGAGAGAGTAAAAGAATAAAAGTTTGTTCTTACTCAAATGTGTGATCCAGCACTACCGGTTTTACAGTATTGCCCCTACTCCAGGGGGGGTTTTCTAACTTACCTCGCTGCCTGTTCGCTTCCTCCCGCGCTGCGTGGCTGCGCCGCGTGGGCGCGCTGCATGGGCGCGTGCATGCGCAGTGCAAAAAAAAAAACAGTTTGCCTAGTCTGGATCTCTTCCTCCCACTTCTTGAACGCATTCCAGGGAAGGGGGCGGGGAACCACACCATCTCATGATAGTGTGAGTAATTTAAAAAGAAAGCTTATTCTACAGAAACTGGCTATTTCCTAAATCCTCAGGTTGCCAATGAAGAGAAGAGGCTGTCATGTTGTCTCTTAGAATTAGAGGAAGATGGTGTTTCTGCCGCGACCAACCATTGTCAGTGCTTCCTAGCTAAATTAACAAGCTTCTTTTTCAAAACAGCAGCACACAAATCCTTAAGGCTCCTTCCCTGACTCAACAGTCTTTACGCAGTTAGCCAGTTATTGTGCCAAACCATTTTTACAGCTCTCCATAGCCTATGCTCTTGTAGTGAAAAGTAGATATGGATGGCATAACATCCGAGGAGCCAAGGTGGCGCAGTGGTTAGAGTGCAGCACTGCAGGCTACTTCAGCTGACTGCTAGCTGCAGTTCGGCGGTTCAAATCTCACCGGCTCAAGGTTGACTCAGCCTTCCATCCTTCTGAGGTGGGTAAAATGAGGACCCAGATTGTTGGGGGCAATATGCTAACTCTGTAAACCGCTTAGAGAGGGCTGTAAAGCACTATGAAGCGGTATATAAGTCTAAGTGCTATTGCTATTGCTATAATTAACCAGTGGCACATAATAATTAACCAATGGAACAGCTTGCCTTCAGAAGTTGTGGGTGCTTCATCACTGGAAGTTTTAAGAAGAGACTAGACAATCACTTGTCTGAAATGGTATAGGATCTCCTGCTTGAGCAGGAGGTTGGACTAAAAGACCTCCAAGGTCCCTTCCAACTCTATTATTCTGTAAGTCATTGCGAAGATGGAAATAGGAATGTGGAAACAAATTAATGAAGAATGTTAATCACCTAGGTCATCTCATACATTTTTCTATTCGCCTCCAGAAGGTGCCCTTCGCCAGGGGTGGCATGAAGAGGTGCCATGCAGGAGAGAGGAGAAGAGTCCCAGAGGGCCAGCAGGTTTGCTGCTACCAATGTGATCCTTGTCCAGAAGGGACCATTTCTAATCAAACAGGTAGAGCAAGCCTGGGAACCTCCTTCCTTTGTAGATCTTCCTGGATCAAAGAAACCATGACTATCAGGCTTGGGGATCCCAGGGGATCTGCAGTGGCTTGGACTAGAAGACCTCCAAGGTGCCTTCCATCTCTATTCTGAATTGAAATTGTTCTGAAGAACAGTAAGAACTGTTTGAAATTGTTGTGTTAATACATGCCATTTCATTTATTTGTTGTGTTGTGGTTTGTTAAGTTTATAAAGCCACCAATCTCATCTATGTGACCTTGGGCAGTGGACATAATTAAAAAGACTCCAAAAATAACCAAAACAAGTAAAACATTAAAAACCATTAAAGCAGTTAAAAACTATAAATATATACAAAAACATGGGAAAGTGCATTCAAAACCCCACATACAATGCAACCATTTTGCAGGCTTCCTATTTTCATGGGATTCTCAGACCCGCTGACCGAACCAAGGATGGTCAAGGCTAACCCTAGTGGGGGTTAACATTAAGCCAATTGTAGCAGCCAATAGTAAAAGATGACATTGTATAACAACTTCAGAGAGTGATTAAAAAATATTTTAAAAGATCACAGAATCGCAATGCAGCAAAAATACAGGAAGTTCTCGACTATTTGTTTAGTAACCATTTAAACTTACAACAGCACTGAAAAAAGTGACTTATTACTGTTTTTCACACTTACGACCATTACAGCATCATTTGCAAATGATCAAAATTTGGATGCTTGGCAACTGGCATGTATTTAGGATGGTTGCAGTGTCCCGGGGTCATGTGATCATCTTTTGCGACCGTCTGACAAGCAAAGTCAACGGGGAAGCCAGATTTGCTTAACAACCGTGTTACTAACTTAACAACTGCAGTGATTCATTTAATAACACTGGCAAGAAAGGTCATAAAATGGGGCAAAACTCACTTAACAACTGTCTTGCTTAGCAATGGAAATTTTGGGCTCAATTGTGATCATAAGCTGAGGACTACCTGCATGCAAAATACTCTCTACCTTTTTTTTCCCCTGTCAGGTCTAGTACAATCTGTTCTTCTCCAGAATCTCAGCTCATTTAAGCTGCACCTGTTCTTTCTTTTTTTTTCAGCCACAACCTCTGTGCTTGTTTTGTTGTGTTGTGTTGTGTTGTGTTTTGTTGTGTTGTGTTGTATTTTGTTTTGTTTTGTTGCCTTCAATTCCATGATGACTCCTGGTGACTTCCAGTAAATATTTTGGAAATTTTTTGGAAGTGGTTTATCACTGCCTTCTTCCTATGGCTGAAACGAAATCACTGGCCCAAAAAATCATCCAGATGGTTTAGCGTCAAAGGTGGGACTAGAACTCAGCTGACTCTGTTGTCCATTAAAATACTCAGGTTTATTTCACAAGTACTAATGCTAAGCTAGATTTCCACCATCATATAATTGAGGCTTTTGGAGTGGTGCAGTGGCCTAGAGGTGGAGCTCTTGCCTCACAATCAGGAGGCTGTGAGTTTGATCCTAGGTAGCGGCAGAAATTTCTCTCTCTGGGGTTGCGAACTCTGCATTGGTGACAGAAAGGGCATCTAGCCAGTAAACACTCAGCTCCATTCAGTTGCCCCGACTCCGCACAGATGTAATTATATACTGAGGCTTTCATTTTTCTCTCCCTACAGTGGCAGGGCTTATAATTTCTTTTAGTTTCTTCCCTAAACTTGTTCATTTTAGACCGCTGTTCAAGTTTAGCTAGATCTTTATAAATCTTCCTTTCGCCGCTCTTCCTAGCTCTGTTATTTGCAAATCTGCAAATATATCCTTTTAACTCCTTTACCCCGGTCATTAATAAAAATGCTAAACAGGACAAAGCCCTATGCTCCTCCATTCAAACTATTTTCCACGTGTAAGTAATCTCTGGACGTGAACATTCAGCTAATGTTGAATCACTCACCAATTTTCCCTTGAAATACCTTTTCAGAGTTTATAGTTAAAGACAGCAGCTTCAAATTAAAAAAAAAAACCTGAATAAAGCCATTGAAGTAAGCACTAGTATCTCCTTTGCATTGTTCAATTTGTTATAATGGGGTTGTTCAACACATAGGCCTACAGGATTCAGATATGACCCTTTTGTTAAAAATTGGTACTTTGCAATGCCACATCCCTGAAACAGGGTTGTACAAAAAAAATGCCATGTACATTTCAATGGAAAATTATTTTCAGGAATCTAACTTATGAATATCGGCATTTCAATAATTTGAATAATTCTCTACTACACAGCAGCGATGGATGGTCAAATACTGCCAAGAAAGCAATCTTCTACTTCCTGTTTAAAGTAAAGCAATTATTTAAATAAAGTTATAATAATTATATTTTCAGCAGGTGCTGCTCCATTTCCTCCCCACCCACCCACAATAAAGAAAATGAAATAAACCTTTCTACCGGCATTAATACGATGCAGGCTTCTTTTTACTGTCTACTTAACTGGTTCAGCTTGTAATTCTGAGCCTAATAACGTGAAAGATTAATTACAGCTCAAAATAGTAATAGCCAGAAATATTACAGCTTTGCAATAAAGTGGAACATTTATATACGGATTTACCTAAATGGAATTTAAAATTAATTTAGCCTAGCACAGTGGGAACAAAAGTTTCTCTATCTTATTGATGTCATCCAATCAAAAGCTAGTTAGTTCAGACTTACTGGAATAAGGAAAGACCAGTTTTCCCTCAAACTTTTCACTAGTTAAATAAATGAAAGCTGGTGATATTGATAACTCAGAGACTACCTATTCTACCCTGAGTACAAGAAAGCGTTGTGGATTTATGATTTTGTTGAAGTGTCAATTCAGTGACTTGACTCTTCAGTACCTCATGATCTCCAGATCACAAGAGGTTGGTAGCAGGGGTGAAATCCAGCAGGTTCTGACAGGTTCTGGAGAACCAGTAGCGGAAATTTTGAGTAGTTCGGAGAACCGGCAAATAACACCTCTGGCTGGCCCCAGAGTGGGGTGGGAATGGAGATTTTGCAATATCCTTCCCCCAGGAGTGGGGAGGGAATGGAGGGAATGGGGATTTTGCAGTATCCCTCCCCTGTCACGCCCACGCCATGCTCACCAAGTCACACCATGCCCACCAAGCCACGCCCACAGAACCGGTAGTAAAAACATTTGAATCCCACCACTGCTTGGTAGATTTTATAAATATAATCTGTGTCCCATCTCTAAGGAACTGCAAATCTGAGGTAACTTCCTTCTGCCTTTCTTCCCAGCCACACATGCCTTAGTTGATTTTCCTCCTGGTACAATATGGTAATTAGCTAGGTGCTAGGCTCCCTTCCAATGTATAAATAATCAATCTCCTTTCTGTTATAATTATAAAATCTGTTTCACTAATTTGTGTTGCAATGTAACCTCCTCAATCTTGACACTGGATTGTGTGGTCTGGAACAAAACTGTGTTGTGAAGATTTCAACTTGCATGCACTGCACACATAAAAGGGAGGCTGGGCTTTTATCACCCATCATGCCCACTATTTTGGCACCCAGGTGTGTATAAGACTTGGGGATGATTTAACTCCACTATTTTTTTTTTCTGTTCAAGAAAGATTCCATATTACTTTGATTTCTTGATCTGGGCTGAAGGGAAGATTGAAGAAGAGTCCCTTAATTCCAAGTCCTGGTTGGGTACAAAACTCAACATTCTGGGTAACAGGATATTCCAAGGTTTTATAAAACTGGACTGCCCTAACACAGCCATTCTGGGATGGAAAGGACTTTCCAGAAGACACCATTGCTTGTGGTATGTGGGGGGTTTTTTCCAGACCCCAATAACCCAAAATGCTTTCCTTGGAGCAAAATGGAACATTTCAATTTTGGACTGTTTTAGTCCATGCCAATCAGACACTGTTTACAATTCAGTTACTAATATCCATGTTACTTGAGCCATGGTGGTGCAGTGGTTAGAATGCAATATTGCAGGCTAATTCTGCCGACTGCCAGCAGTTTGATTCTCACTGGCTCAAAGTTCTTCCATCCTTCCGAGGTCGGTAAAATGAGGACCCAGATTGTTGGGGGCAATATGCTGACTCTGCAAACCGCTTAGAGAGGGCTGTAAAGTACTATGAAGCAGTATATAAGTCTAAGTGCTATTGCTATTGCTTCCCTAGTATTATTTAGGGCTTGTGAGAGAAGTAGAATGTGTAAGCATGAGACGAGGCTGATGTGTGAACAGCCAAATTCAGTTCTGATAAACCAATTTAAATGCAATCTGTAATAAAGCCCCTCAAATCTCAATAGTTCTGCACAATACTGATGCAACTAGCTTTCAAACCTTCCCACCTGCCCTGGATTTAACAGGCCTGATAAAAAGCTTTTTTTTTTCTTGATCAACAATGGAAAAACAAATGGAATCAATATGCAATTGGGTGTCTCTACAGTGCAGGATATGTTGCTATGGCAATAAGATAAGAATCAATGGGAGTGGCATGTATGTATCTATGAGTGTGTAAGAGAAAGAGAGAGGAGGTAAACGTTCCAGATAATGATCCTGATTTGCACAAATGTGAACACAACTATAGTTTGTTTTGGACTCACAGAACTATTATATTAGCTCTTTGTCCTGAAATCATCCGTTAACAGTTCCCACCTCTGCTGCCAAAGAAAAACCAAGTGCAAAATGAGCTCTTCTCCATCTGCTAAGCATTTTCAAGCTTATTAGAAATGGTTTAGGGAACAGATTCCAAATCAATTGCCTTCAGGATTAAAATATGCAAATATTCAATGTGTTCACACTCAAACCAATTAACTTAAATCAGACCCTGGAGTCGCAGAGGTCATTGCTTGTTTTTTTGAACTACTCACATAACAAGGCTTGAACTGGGCATTATGTCTTCTGCAAGCCCGACTGTACAGAATATTTTTGTTTCCCTTTTTGCTATTTCTTAATGTTCTTCCAGACTGACGGCCCTATTAGAGTTCAAGAGCAAAGGTAACAATGAGTTTGTACCACCGTAAGGGCTGATTTATAAAAGCAGAAAGTATTCTGTGGACCAGATACATTTATCTCAAAAATGCCCGGGTGGGGTGGGGTGGGGTGGGGGAGAAGGCAATAATGCAAATAGCGAGACTGTAATGCTGGGTAGCTCACAGGTTGATACGGCCCTTCAGCATGCCGTTTGCAGATGCATCCTAGGTGTCAAGAGCCCATGCTCTGGAACGGCTGAGACTATAATGTTCACTCTGGTTTTTAGGCTTGGATCAATTGGTTATGTGTTGTCAACTTGTTTTCAACTCCTAATGGAAATAGAATAACAGAGTTGGAAGGGACCTTGGAGGTCTTCTAGTCCAACCCCCTGCTTAGGCAGGAAACCCTACACCACTTCAGACAAATGGTTATCTAATCTCTTCTTAAAAACTTTCAGTGTTGGAGCATTTACAACTTCTGGAGGCAAGTTGTTCCACTGATTAATTGTTCTAACTGTCAGGAAATTTTTCCTTAGTTCTAGGCTGCTTCTCTTCTTGATTAGTTTCCACCCATTGCTTCTTGTTCTACCCTCAGGTGCTTTGGAGAATAGTTTGACTCCCTCTTCTTTGTGGCAATCCCTGAGATATCAGAACACTGCTATCATGCACTCCTAGTCCTTCTTTTCATAAGACCAGACATATCCAGTTCCAGCAACCGTTCTTTATATGTGTTATCCTCGAGTCCCCTAATCATCATCCAGTTCCAGCAACCGTTCTTTATATGTTTTATCCTCGAGTCCCCTAATCATCTGTGTTGTTCTTCTCTGCACTCTTTCTAGAGTCTCAACATCTTTTTTACATTGTGGTGACCAAAATTGGATGCAGTATTCCAAGTGTAGCCTTACCAAGGCATTATAAAGTGGTATTAACATTTCACGTGATCTTGATTCTATCCCTCTGTTTATGCAGCCTAGAACTGTGTTGGCTTTTTTGGCAGCTGCTGCACACTGCTGGTGACTACATAGCTTCTGTTCCATGATGATGTATCCCTAACATGTTCTTTCAGGTATCCCAATGGTCCATCATCACCACTGTACCTGAGTCCGCCCACCTTGCTACTAGTTATCCTTTTCCTCTCTTTTCTTCTACCTTTCCCAGAATTAGAGTCTTTTCCAGAGAGCTGGGTCTTCACTTATTGCATCCAAAGTACCGGTAGGATAATTTGAGCCTTGTCGTTTGTGTCTCGAATGAGAACTCTGAGTTGATTTGTTCAATGATCCATCTATTTGTTTTCTTGGCTATCCACCATGTTCTCAGGAGTGTTCTCCAACACCAAAGTTTGAAGTGTTGATACATGTCCTACCTGCTTCTTCAAAGTTGAACTTTCCCTTCTACAGAGTGTCATAGAGAATGCTCTGGCTTGCATGATTCTGATCTTTATAGATATAATTTTTCCAAAGCCTTCATGGTTGCTCCATTAAGTGCTGGTCTACAGCATATTTCTTGATTGCGTGTTCCTTTATTGCTGATCTTAAAAGACAGAAGCTATGTACCACTTCGATATCTCCACCAATTCTAAGGCTGGCAATTTAAGACTTGCAATAAGTATCTTAATTCTTGCAGAGGATAAAGGAATACCTTGCACCTTTAAATATGCTGAATCTTCCCTAAGTACAGTTCCATTCATATAATGTCATCACAGGTATGTAATCTTTTTGACATCACCTCTCTTTGCAATTGCAAAACTAAAAGCTATAACTGAGGAATGATGCTGTCCTGATCAGACTTTACATGAATTTTCTCAGGTTGTTTTTTTTTATATGTATTTGCTATCTCTGAGGCATCTCAGGCAGAGATGAGCAATCTGAGATCTCCAATTCAGCAGTCTGTAGACCAGGGGTGTCAAACCCGTGGCCTACAGGCCGGATGTGTCACACACTGGCCACCCCCACCCTGGTTTAGCAAAGGGGGAAAAGTCACGATACGTCACGTGATGACAACTTGACGCCGCGAGTTTGACACCACTGCTGTAGACAGTAGACCTATATTTTGCAGCTACTGGAATAGTGAATGTTGGCAATTTGTTTACTGAAAAGTGACAAGGTGGTTTCCTACCACTTTGAATCAGAAATATAAAGAGTGTCATAATTTCTAAAGGCTCGTCCACATTGACTCAATGTCCTGGTTCTGGAATACCCCACTTACTGTTTGCTTAGGACAATCAACACAACAGCTGAAGCCAGATCAAGAGGTTTCAGCAGGAAAGTAGTATTTCCCATGTGATGTTTTTCATTCAAACATTCAAACACATTGAATAATAGAGGAGTTTTGAAGGATCAAATCTGCTGCACTTGAACCAGCACATTGCAGGATTGCCCTCAATATTGGGCTTCAGGGCTCTGTGGCCATTTCTGCTTTGGCTGCAGAAGAGAACAGAGCTTCACCCAGCAATTCTTTGGAGAATAGGTTGACCTACTTCGTCTTTGTGGCAATCCCTTAGACATTGGAATAATTAATGCCAACTAGTATGGGAATGTAATCCAGAAAGAAGCAAAGGAAACACTGCAGCAGCAATGAGGTAGCCAGGTTCTTGAGAACAGATATCCAGCTCTGAAGCACACACATCACCCAGTATTTGCCTCTTTCCCGTCACATGTCAAAGAAGAAGGAAGCCCCAAAGAAAAAGTACTTTTGACTAATTGTCTTGACTTATTGCTATCATATTAATATTGACTCTTAGCAATCATATAGATTTTTTCCCCAGGATGACCTGTCCCCAATCTTGACCTTCAGGTCTATCAACAGTGTATTGTTCTGTAAACTGAGTCCATCCATCATGCTACTGATCATCCTCTTCTGCTTCCTTCCTCCTTTCCAGCATTATGGAGCCATAGGTCTTCACAAAATATGGTTCGGTCCTGACCAGCTCAAGGTTGACTCAGCCTTCCATCCTTCCAAGCTCAGTAAAATGAGGACCCAGATTGTTTTGGGGCAATATGCTGACTCTGTAAAACCACTTAGAGAAGCCTGTAAAGCACTGTGAAGCGGTATATAAGTCTAAGTGTTATTATGAGAATTTGAGCCTGGCCATACCTCAAGTGAGAACTCGTTGATTTATTCTATGAGAAAGTACTTTTAAGCTGTACTATGTAAGTTAACACTGTGTGAATAAGGGAAGAAGCTTTATTGAGATAGTGAAGGGACTACAAAAAGCTATGCATCTAAATATATGTATATACTATAGCTATCTAATATTTCAATAAACTGAAGTTCTGGAATAATAGGAATAAGCACAAAGTATTGACTTGAAGTGCACTGGAACAACAAATAAACTTTCAGTTTTGTAGAAGCAATCTTGTGTCTGTGTAGTTTAGTTCTTGTCAACTTTCCCTCCTTCCAATTTTACCTAACTTATCCATCACTGACTCAGCAGCAGCAGTAATGACTAAGCTCGGTCCTCACTCTAGAGCAGGAGTGTCAAACTCAAGGCCTGCGGGGTGCTTAGATCTGGCCCATGGGGCTGGCCTGGAAACAGCAAAGGACTGGCCCATGGTGCCTCTGCCAGCAAAAATGGAGCTTCATTTTCACTTGCAGAGGGCTGCAGGAGGCCATTGCGGCCTAAAATGGGGCGCGGGGAGCTCCGTTTTCGGTGGCAGAGGGCTATCAAAACAAACTAAAAACAAAACAAAAGGAGAAATGTTTCCCCTTTTGCATTTGAGCAGGAAAGGAGAAAGGGAAGGAGGAAAGACAGAGAAAAAGAAGGAAATGTGGGAAGAGAGCAAGGAAGGAAAAATAAGGAAAGAGGGGAAGGAAGCAGAAAGGAGGATGAAGAGGGAAGGAAAAAGAAGAGGAAAGAAGGAAGGAAGGAAGGAAGGAAGGAAGGAAGGAAGGAGGAAGGAAGGAAGGAAGGAAGGAAGGAAGGAAGGAAGGAAGGAAGGAGATTATAATGAGAATGAGGGAGGGTCTCAGGGAAGTCCTGCCTTAGCACTTGGCCACCACAGGTGCCCCCCTGACACGAGTGACATCAAGTGGGCCATGCCCACCATGGCCACGCCCACCCCCGCCACACACACACACCGGCCCTCCAAGGTCAAACACAACCCTGATGTGGCCCTCAATGAAATCGAATTGGACACCCCTGCTCTAGAGCAATGACTCTACTGGCATTGTTCCAGGGATACAGCAAAAGGCACAGGTAGCCCTTGACTTTTTTGAGTTTTGCTCCATTTTATGACCTTTTTGCCACAGTGGTTAAGCAAACCATTGCAGTTGTTAAGTGAATCATACAGTTGTTAATCAAATCTGGTTCCCGCCATTGATTTTGCTTGTTGGAAGACATCTGGGAAGTCTCACAATTGGCGATCACATGACCCTGGGAGGCTGCAACCATTATAAATATAAACCATTCCAAGTGTCCAAATTTTGATCACATGACTGTGGAGATGCCATGATGGTTCTAAGAGTGAAAACGAGTCATAAGTCACTTTCTTCAGTGCCATTGCAAGTTTGAACAGTCACTAAATGAATGGTTGTAAGTCAAGGACTACGGTACTTGTACTTTCTTGTGCTGTTTCTTCCCAGCATGATTTTGGTTAGAAATAATATGGATGTTTAAAGTGTATATATAGTATTATATATAGTTTATATATATATATAGGTATTATATATAGTTTATAGTATATATAAAGTGTGTGTGTGTGTGTGTGTGTGTGTGTGTGTATTATATATATATCATTTGCTTTGTTTTAGCTTTTTTTTTAAAAACTCCGTTAGAATTCAGTAAAATAAAATTAACATTGCCTTTTGTAGGTTTGGCCTTTCCATTTTTTCCTCTTTTGATCACCCAAGATAAACATATTACCAAATGTGAATGGTTATATCTTTTTTCCTAGTAACTCAAAAGAGTATTATTACTTTTTATCAACATAAACAGACCCAGCTTTCATAGTCACAGTGATTATTATACTGAGATATTTCACTAGGCTGGGAATGATTTAAAAAAGAAAACTAGGTAGAATTCATTTCTAATTTTCATGGAAGATTTCCGTTTAGTTTGCTAGAAATCATTTATCAATCCTAATTTCTTTGTGGGCAAATTGTTGCAGTTCACAAGACAGTGAAACATTTTGAGTCACTGGTCCTTTCCCAAAGAAATCTTATAAATAAATTGCATCCGGGATAATGGCAGCAAATTTGGATGATTAATATAATAGGCTGCTCCAATTTGTTATTTTAAAAAGGTGGCACAGAAAACAGATTATTCTTATTTGTCATTTTGAATCTGAGCCACTGCGGGGCCTATTTTTGTATGAGATAGTTGGGAAAATGTCATTATTCCAAGTCTTTTTTCATTCAGATTTGGGGGTCTCTCTCTCTCTCTCTCTAGCTCTTCTCCCTTCTCCCTTTACAGGAATGAGAGTTTGTGCAGCCAATTTAATTAGGTAAAGGTTAGCCAGCAAAAAAAAAATGTAATATTGTGCGTAATGACTCTAACCTTTACAAGATGCCTATAAATGAAAAGACATGTTTACAAAAGTGACTTCCAGAGGGGGTAAAAAATATACAGGGTAGCTAATATATGGAGAGATGCCACAAGCATCTCTATTCACAAGTGTTGGTATCAGTGTGATTCCACATTTTCTTTACCTTTTGAAAAGCAAGTGGAAGGTAGAAGACGGGTATCCACGGTGAAAAGAAAATGGGTGGGTATGTTTGATCTTTGAGTTAGCTTTGTAAGCACTACAAGAGGCATCACAAGCAGACTCTACTCGGTAGGTCTTGGTACACACAGGTTGCTGGTACTGAAGGAGTTGGTACTTTAGGATCCTTCCTTGGATCTGAAAGTGAATTGGGCTTTATAGTCCAGGGTAAATAAGAGAACACTAATGTCATTTCATACTGGTAAAGGAAAATATTTGTAGTTTGGGATTGAAATGAGAGGTCCTTGGTGCTCTCTGAGCTTGGCTGTTCTCTTGCAGGCATTTCATTATCCAAAGTAATTTTATTACCCTAGTTTGGGTAATGAAATGTCTGCAAGAAAACAAGCAAACTCAGAGAGCACCAAGGACCCCCCCTCCCCATTATTATTTTATAGCCAGGTAGGCAAAATTGTTGGAAATGGTTTTCTTCCTCAAAAAGATGTTGTGGGAAAGATCATTTGAGAGGGGAAAAGACCAAATGGCTATTTCCCGCTTTCTGACAACCACAGAAGTCCGGTTGCTTAGAAGGGAGAATGAGGAAGGAAAAAGTATTTTTATGCCCCATCATGATCTCTGAAAACAAAATAACTTACTTGATGGACAGACAATTTTCCCCATTATTCTTTCCCGGCTTTGAAACAGAACATCTCCTTTTGAAAAGCAAGATATGCAGAGGACTCTTTAGGAGTATTTAGAGCATTGATTGGCTTGGTGGACCATAGTGTCTTCCTCACAAGCACTGCAGCTTGTCTGACAGATATATAGCTCTGGGCATACCAAGTATCTGATTACTTGCTTTATGGCCTGTTAGAACCTTGCAATGTTTAATGTAAATCTGCATTTAGAGACACTGGTGACGAAATAATATGGGGAGCCAGCAATTGTACTGGCCTCGCCTGTCTGAAAATTCACAACATCGGAGACATCTCTTCCACGCCCTACAGTCAATCATAATAAGGCCTGTTTATGAAACTTTTTAACTGATGAATTTTTGACACGTTGGATGCTAATGCCTCCAAAGGAGCCATTTATGGCCCATCATATGATTACGGCAGATGTTCCAGCCCGCACTGAAAATCCTTATGTGCTCTTTATTACCGAGGAACGGTGGATGCGTGCGCCAAGTTAGCTCTTCCAAAATGCCATTCATCCTCCTGCTATGAGACCGGCTGGCACGAAAGGCCCAAAGGGCACTTACTTGCTATGTATGAGTCGATCTCCAAAAAGCTTCATCGGAAAGTGGGAAAGAATTTTTTTACAGGTTAGAACAAAATTAGCTGACCGATGTACCTAGCTATCCTTCTCCTTCTCCTTGAAATGGGTGTGATGCATCCAGCTAAGTCTTCTTTTCTGCTCAAATATTTGAGCTTGAAGCTCACCGCTTCCCTCAGATCTTACTAATTTACATATAATAAAAACTTAAAGACTCCCTCAAGTCAAGCTTGATTCCCAGTGGTTACATAACACATTTATGTCATTTTCTTGGCAAGAGTAGGGAAGTAGTTTGTAATTGTTTTTTTCAGCTTCTCAGTCCAGTCTACAGCTTTAAGATTTTCAAGTGATCTCCCCATCTGAGTGCAAACCAGGTCCTATTCTATTTGCTTTTCAAGGTCAGCCAACAGTAGCTAGGGGCTAACTTCTGGTGGGATCATGTATAATCATTAGGATTTAATTTATTAATTATTTATGTGCTAATAATTATCATGGATATTATCTTGCTATATGTTGCTAGTGGCAAGGCAGCTAATATGACACTGTGACCCAGAGATGTTATCTACCTGGATCAGTCCAGTTTGGGTTGTTATTCTTTTTTTAAGTTACCTGTTGTTGTTGTGCATTAAACTGAATAAAATGTACATTTTTTACAGTGGTTGTAGAACAGAATAGGAGATGGGTGGGTAAGGAAGCTGCCAGGAAGAATGGGAGCAAGAGAAGTAAGAGAGTGGGAAGACCAGAGGCAGGCCAGTGAGAAGATCAACACAGCAGTGGGAGGATGCTGGTTAGACAAGTAGGAAGCTCTAGACATCTGGGTCAGTGGGGAGATGCTGAGTAAACCTATTCACCTTTCCATCAATGCATTTGCATACATTAGCAAAAGTCGTGATTCTTATATTTTACCTCTAAGACTGAGGCAGAATGCTTCTGCATCTCTCTGTTCTGGGGACAGAAATATGAGAGTTGTCAGAGGCCAACACACTGGCTTTGCCAGTGTTCCTTCCCTTCCGTCCTTCCTGGACTATATTTCCATCAGTTGTTTAGATGCCCAATAGAACAATAGTAGTCAACTTTAGCCTTGATGCAGCTTCAGTTTAACCTCTTCCTTCACTTAGGCCATGGTGATGCTCAGGAATTCGGTCTAGATCATGCACTACACTGCTTTGATTGATGATTTCCCCTTTCTTTCCTCTCCTAGACATTTTCTTTTGTGGGCAATTTTTTGGAGGATGAAAAAAAGTATATACCGTATTTTTCGGAGTATAAGATGCACCGGAGTATAAGACGCACCTTAGTTTTTGGGGAGGAAAATAGGGGAAAAAATCTGCCTACCAGGTATTCATCTGGCTAGCGTCCTTAGTCTGGTCAGCTTCAGCACATTATTTTATCCCCTGGTTAGGGCTTACAAAAACCTTCTTTGGAGGGAGTAGCAATGAAAAAAGCCTGCAAAGACTTAGGGCTGGAAAAAACCTTTGGAGGGAGTAGCAATGAAAAATGCCTGTAAGCCGGGAAGAGAAGCTTCAAAAAAGCTACATTTGGAGTATACAGTAAGACGCACCCAAATTTTCAGCTTCTTTTAGGGGGGGGAAAGGTGCATCTTATACTCTGAAAAATACGGTACATACATACATACATACATACATACATACATACATACATACATACATACATACATAATTTTTGCCTCCTAAATCAGGTGGGGAGGGAAGGGAAGGAGAGAGAGGGGAGAAGGGGGAAAGTAAGGGAAGGGGAAGGGGAAGGGGAAGGGGAAGGGGAAGGGGAAGGAGAGGAGAGGAGAGGAGAGGAGAGGAGAGGAGAGGAGAGGAGAGGAGAAGAGAGGAGAAGAGAAGAGAAGAGAAGAGAAGAGAAGAGAAGAGAAGAGAAGAGAAGAGAAGAGAAGAGAAGAGAAGAGAAGAGAAGAGAAGAGAAGAGAAGAGAAGAGAAGAGAAGAGAAGAGAAGAGAAGAGAAGAGAAGAGAAGAAGAGAGAAAAGGCAGCATTTTACTGTTTTGCTACCTGAATCTGGAAAAATAATCACTGAGGCAGAGAGTGCGTACTGGGGGTGGTTGCAGTCCAGAGCACCAACAAACTAGCTGGAACACAGGCATCAATATAAATAATGCACAAATGGTACACAAGGTAAAATAAAGCACAGCAGGTAGACTGGACTGCTGTGATATGACCAGGAGAAAGGGAAAACACAGCTTGTAATGTAGAGCAAGGAAGGGTGAGTGGAGATCACCTTCCCAGAAATCTGGGGCTAGACTAAGGACAACAGTCTCCTTTCCAGACCTCCCAAAATGTAGGTGGCCCATCTTCATGCTGGAGCGAGCAGGAGGTATAAACTCAGCCCATAGAAAGCCTGTTTTTATTTGGGAACAAAAATTGTTGGGTGACTTTAGAAGTCATTGTAAAGTTGCTAGTCAGAAAATGACCTAACTGCGCTTCCTGGCTGAAAAATGCTAGTGATCCTCTTCCAAGTCATAACCACTTCAGCTATTGAATACTGCTCTTATTACAGAAGAATATTGTCTCTTTGATTGTATAGATGTGAGAGAAAGGGATATCATACTGAAAGCCGAGCAATTCTCCTGGTGGACCAAAAATTGTCCACGGAGAGAATTACTCCCTCTGCTTGGCTAGATTGCTAGCAAATTACTACTCCATTGTATTAATGAAGAGAAGAATGGACCTGTGATAGCTCATCCATCAAGTACCATAAATTCAGCTTACAAAAGGAGTACATCTATAGCACACACAAAAAAACATTTTTTTTTAAAAGAAATAGTTTCCAATGATGTTAGATAGTGAAAACAAGATATCCCTGTTCTCCCTATCTTGGCAGATTTTATTATTATTATTATTATTATTATTATTATTATTATTATTATTATTATTATTATTATTATTATTATTATTATTATTATTATTATTAT
>QLTV01002698.1:873728-889295 GCA_003457575.1 Thermophis baileyi
AGCTTTTTTAAGAAATATGCACATAGTCCATCAGGTCCAATAGATAGAGATGGTTTTAGGTTGCGTAATGCCTTTTCAACGTTATCTTCTGTAAAATCAATTTGTGTTAGATCGTTGTAATTATTTGTGGTACGACTAGGAAATATTGGGCATGAGCCATTGCTGTTTACAAAGACTGAGCTGAAGAATGTGTTAAAGAGGTTGGCTTTAATGGTTTCATCATTATAGTCTTTACCATTAGGTCCTTTAAGGGGTGGGATGGATCTCGAGTCTTTGAGTTGGTTATTTACAAAGTTATAGAAGGCGCGGGTGGATTTCGTGCGTAGAAGATTTTCTTCTTGATTAATGTGATAATTGGTGCATTCAGTCTTTATTTGGTGGCATAGATTTTTGTAGCGGCTTTTAAATATAAGTATAAGTATACTTATAAGTATATAAGTATACTTTCAGACTTGCAAGATTCTCTTATTGTAACCTTACAATAAAGGAGAATAAGTCTTTCTGTTGTGCTTCTTGTTGAATATTGATGAGAGAGAAGTTGTGATGTACGACTTCCCCCTCATTGGTCCATTCTCCAAGGCGGGAGAATGAACCGGTGTTAGTGGCTGAAACATTGGACAGCTCCATGTATAAGAAGAGCTGCCGACGCGCCAGTCTTTTGTCTTTGCAACGGAGCAGAATAAACCTTTTATTTTACAATGCCTACGTGTCCTGCCTCCTCACTCAGACGCGACTTCTAACACTGGCGACAAAGGTGGGATGCTAGAGGAGAACAAAGGACAATCACTGCGTGGCACAGATGGCCATTCTTCTTCAGCCGAGAGTGACTCTTCAGCACTGGTCATCAGGATGGCTACCTACGCTCCACTGGAATCTTTCAACCCAAGTCAGCACAATTGGCTTGCGTATATGGGACAATTCAGAATGTTCCTGGAAGCTAATAGCTTGCAAGGGGCTGAGGACGAGAGAAAGAAAGCCCTGTTCCTCAGCTATTGTGGAAATCAACTGTACAAGACAGGTCAAAGCCTAGCCGCGCCAAAGAGCATAGAGACCATGGAATGGAAGGAACTGCAAGAAATATTGGAGGTGTTGTGACCCAGCACGGCAAGCCCCCAGGAAATGACACACACACACTGTTTGCAAAAACAAAGAAGACTTTACCACTAATAATGCAGCTTAGTAGTAAGTTTGTTACAGGTTTTTCACCATAGTTCTTGTTGAAAATCACAGAACACTTTGGCCAGGATTCCAAATACAAAAATGCAAACAGTCATTAAGTCCAGAATTATCCTCACTTGCTGGAGTTGGCCAAGAGCCCAGACTGGAGTTATTCCAACTGAGATAACCAAAGTTCTGACAGCAGCCAGGAAAATAATTGTGTTGTCTCCAGCAAGGGTTTCAGCTTTGCTGAAACCTTTAATAGTCTTAGGGCGTGGCCCATCTTCCTGCAGGTTTACATGTGAGGAGACCTCCTCCTACAGAGCCACTCTTGCCGGCTAGCTGCCCTGCATGCCCTAGCATCAATCAGAGGCTCCTCCTCTCCACTTGAGTCACTCAACTCCTGCTGGGGAGGTGCAGAAGGCCCTGATTGATTATCATCCTCTGGTCCTGCGTCCTCCTTGGTCTCGGACTCAGGTGCCGAAGATACAGACTGATATTGCCACCCCATGGTCGGTTCTTGGTCTTCCGGATCCATGAGCAGCTGCACGGGACTCGGGCAAGCCACAACAGGAGGAACATTATGCCCCGACAGCATCACCATTTGCCAAACGACTCGATTTTTACCGCAGAGAACAGCAACCAGATGAGACTATCAATGAATATGTTACCAAATTGAGGGACATCGCAGCCGGTTTCAAATTTGAAATGGTAGATCAAATGCTAATAGATAGAATCCTTGTGGGAATGAGAGACCTGAGGCTGCAGAGGAAATTAGTAACTACGAAAGTGCTCACTCTCAAAGAGGTACTGGAAGAAGCGAGAGCAGCCGAACTTTCAGACGATAACTGATAACGCTAAGTCAGGAAGCGTCCATTCCTCCAGGGGGGCTGAAAGTAGATACATAGATGGGGGTGAAGACGAGAGAACCGATGAGGAGGAAGAAGATATCTGTAGAGTCAGAGCAGAGAGGAGAACGAGGCAGAATGAGGCAGAAACGAGACCTCCGTGGTGTGCCGGATGCAAAGGGAATCACCCCAGGTTGGCGTGTAGGTTTAAAGATGCCATATGCCATTGGTGTGAAAGGAGAGGGCACATTGCTGAGACTCGCAGAGCGACCCTGCCTGCATATCCCAACCAGAGACAGCCCCCCGACCAGCCACATGACCTACAACAAAGGGGATTCCGGAAGGCACCAAACTCAAACTACAGGCAGGAATGAAACAGAGCCGCAACAAACGAAGTGTTTGGACACTTTGGCCTGCCACACTTTATGCATTTAAAAACGTATTCTTGCTGTGGGAATTTGGGAGGGGCTATTGCATTAGGGATGTAGAAATGTAGCCATAACAAATTCCTTTAGATTCTCAAGGTCATCCTTTGTCCAGCATCTGCCCGGAAATTGAGGGGAGTAATGGACACGTTGGCAGAAGACGAGTGGCTAACGTGATGAACTTGTGGGTGTGGGGACAAGGGGCTTGATCTTTTAACTGGGTGGAGAAACTCTCATAGTGTCAGATTCAGGTTTCTCACAGCTGTGCCAACATGGCTCTACTAATAAATTGGAACTTTGAGCAATACTTTGCATTGGACTCTGATTTAGTTTTAGATGCTATTTGGAACCCTGACACTAACCCGAATCTCTCTTAAAAACTCATCCAGCTACGCTGAGCCTCGGGGAGATGTTCGGGGTCCTGAGCCCCAGCACTGACCCGGCAACAGGAGGCGTGAAGACTCAGGGAAGATGGAGAAGAAACCAGAGGAGATGGAGCAAGCAGCAGGAGGACAAGTAGAGGACGACTCTATTGGAAGCATCAGCATCCGCTACTATCCTTCCCCGGAGGCTGCAGCTGCCCTGGAGGCCGCAGAGAGAGAATGCCAGTCGGGGGCTCGGCGCAAGCAGCCGGCCCCTGAGCCCCTCTCTCAGCCAGAGCAGACCTCTCAAGGAGCAATTGGGGGGCTGAGTCCTCCCCCCAAGTGAGCGTGGGAGCCTCACCTGGGCATGGGGTTGGCCATGGCCCACAAGTGGAGGCAACAGAAGATCACTCTCACCGGTTGGTCCGAAGGCGAGGGATCCCAGCCGCTGTCTCACAGTCAATCACTGATGGATCTCCACAACCAGTTCAGACGCCTAAGCGTAAGTTGGACAAATACCCCCTTGGGAACCGAGACCACTAGATGGAACCTGGCCCAACCCACGTTCTCCTTTCCAAGGAAGCACCTGGGGCCCCAGTTGAGTGGGGACACAGCCTCTTTCCACACTGCGGCCAGCGGGATCCCAGGGGACCTCTACACCAGGGCAAAGCCTACGTGGACCACCCTTCACCCCAAACTGAGGGCGACCCACCAAACCGGTCTAGGGAGCCCACACATCCTTGGCAGCAGGGAGCGTGGAGACTACCAACTCCAGCCCAACCGTCAAACCTCGGCATCGTGCCGCTGTGGCAAGCCCCACCTGGGTGGGCTTTCTTTCCCGGAATGGGATGGGCGCCGTGCCCATGGACGCTGGGGTCCCCTCTGCCACCCAACCTCACACCAGGACTTGGAGTGGCGCAACAGCCCCCCGCAATGCCAGGTTCTGCTGCACAACACCCGCCGCAAGCGCAGGGACCCATCCCCGCCGATGGAGGTGCGTTTGGAGCAGGCCAACAGGGGCAGCCGGGAGGGGGGCTAGTCGGAGGGCTCCCGCAACAAATCGTCACTCCGCCGGCCGCGCACATGCAAGCCGCTGCCCCGCCGGCCCAGGAGCTACCTCCCCGGTTCCGTGCCACATTCGATGGGAATCCCAAGAACCTAGCCTCTTTCCTTCACCGTGTGTGGGCTTATGTTGATGAGCACGGAGCACAATCCTGGTCAGGTAGACAGTTAATTGACAAGATAACTGAGGGAATGAACGAGGGGGAGGCAGCGGAGTGGGTGGCTGAGCTCCATGACGAAGCGGCCCCGGAACTAGACGACGCGAACGAGTTCGTCCAACTAATGAGGGTCTGGTTCCACGATGCAGCCCAACACGTGGAAGCTGAAGAGCAAATTCAGAAGTTGAAGCAAGCGGGCCGCCCAGTGAAAGAATTAGTGTGGGAATTCAGAAGAGCAGTGGAGAAAGTGCGAGATTGGCCCGAACGACTCTTGGTGCACACATTCCGAGACGCCCTGGATCCCGAACTAAAAGAGGCGTATGAGATCTGAGGGGTCCCTTGTAGAATCCAAGAGTGGTACGCGACCACCATTGCTCTGGATCACATAATTCGAGGTCGGAAAAAGCCTACCGCAGACGGCCCGGCCAGGAGGCCTTTGAGATGCTGGGTTCCCCGAAGACAAACCGCCGCCCCATGCCCTGAATCAACACGGCCAGTGAAATGCTATCGATATGGCCAAGCAGGGCACCGGGCTTTGTAGTGCCTGGCGCCAACCCCCATCACGCTACCGAGGGCAAGGCCACCTTCCGGGACAAGAAAGAAGCCCATGAAACCACCAGAAGGGGGGCGCTTGGCCCTACAAGCAGAGGAGTCCTCTCCCCCACCTGATGACGCCGAAACATCGCCAGCGGAGGAGTCGCCCCCGCGATAGGACGAGGGAGGCAGTGGCGAAGACGACCCAATGGTGAGTGAAGCCATACGTCCCTTCCTCATAAAAGCAAAAATCATGGTGCCAGAGACAGGAAAAGAGGGAGACATAGATGCCATGATAGACATGGGCTGCTCAAGATGTCTAATCAGCAAGGCAGTGGTAGAGAAGCTAGGAATGAGCACCAGGCCCCTAGCCAACCCAATCCACTTCCAACAAGTGGATGGATCGCTAATTGGGGGGGGGGCGCTACTCTCCTCACTGAGTTGGTAGACTTGCAAATGGGACACCACCATGAACTTATCCGGTTCACAGTTGCCCCCAGAATGTCTGAAGCAATCATCTTGGGGCTTGCGTGGCTAGATAAGTGGACCCCTACCATAAAATGGGAGGATGGGTACTGGAAGCTAACCCTGCACATAGGGCCTACACCCCCACCAGGGAGGCAAAGCAGCCCAAAAGAGCCAGCACCCCTAGACTCAAACCGTCCCGGCGCTTGAATCCATGCCCCCAGGTTCCCAGCAGGTGCCAGCAGAATACTGAGACCTAGGGGTGTTTAGTGAAGAAGACTGCAACTACCTCCCCCCTCACCGGCTGACAGACTGCGCGATAGAAGTTGAGCTGGGGGCTACACTCCCAAAACCCAAAATGTACTCAATGACCCCAAAGGAGCTGGGAGAGTTAAAAAGATACATCGACGCCAATTTGGAACGAGGGTTCATCCAACTGGCAAAGTCGAGGATCGCCACCCCCGTGCTCTTCAAAGAGAAGAAAGACCGGGGGGGTCAGATTGTGCATTGATTTTCGTGAGATTAATGCCATGTGCGTGCAAAACACCTACCCCCTCCCTCTTATGAAAGACTTGCTGAACCACTTGTCCAAAGGCAAGATATTCACCAAGCTAGACTTGAGAGAAGCCTACTACCGCATAAGAATCAGGGAGGGGCATGAATGGAAGACCGCTTCCAACTGCCTTTGGGCAGCTTCCAATTCAGAGTCATGCCCTTTGGACTGCAAGGGGCCCCCACGGTCTTCATGCAATTCATCAACGAGGTGCTCCACCCTCACCTGTACAAGGGGGTACTCGTTTATTTGGATGACATTCTCATCTTTAGTGAAACACTAGAGGAGCACGTGAAGCTAGTACGACAAGTCTTAGAAAAGCTTCTGGCCGCCAAGCTGTACGCAAAACTTTCCAAGTGCGAATTCCACAAAACCTCCCTAGACTACCTGGGATACCGTATTTCCAGTGCGGGAATAGAGATGGATCCAGGGAAAGTGAAAGCAGTGCTAGACTGGCAGCCTTCTTGGGCTTCACAAACTTCTATCGGCAGTTCATCCCATCATTCGCCGAGGTGGCGCTGCCACTGACCGAACTGCTAAAGACCGGCCCATCACCCATCAAGTCAAAGCCCAACCAGCCAATTGGTTGGACGATAGAATGCCAAAAAGCATTCAAAAGGCTGAAGCGACTCTGCCCAAGAACCAATCCTGCAGCACCCTGACCCAGAACAGCAGTTCGTAATCCAGTCGGACGCCAGCGACGTAGCCGTGGCGGCGGTGCTGTTACAGAAAGATGAGAAAGGCCAACTCCAGCTGTGTGCATACATTTCGAAGAAGCTCACGGCCACCGAAAGGAGATGGGCCATTTGGGAGAAAGAAGCATATGCCATTTATTGGGCGTTGCTTACGTGGAGGCAATTCCTAGAAGGGGGCAATGTACCATTCGAGGTATGGACAGATCATAAAAACCTCGAGGCCCTGAAAACCCCCAGGAAACTCTCACCCAAACAGGTGCGCTGGGCGCAATACTTCAGACGATTCAAGTTCAAACTGAAGCACATCCCAGCTGGGAAAAATCTACTGGCTGACGCATTGTCCAGAAAACCACAATACGACAGCCAAAGAGAAGAAGAATTCCACTCGGTCATTCCCCCCTCACCAGAGGAGCCACCAGGCACTCCCCCCTCAGAGAGGGAACTAGCAGCCCCGGTCCTCACCAGGGGCCAAGCCAGACGACCGAGCGCGCGAACCCAGGACGAGTGGACTGCAAAGTTAATGGCAGCACTGCCTAGTGACCCCTGGCTCAACGATAACAAGGAAATCCTGACGATGAGAGAAGGCTTGGCCTGGAAAGGATCTAAGCTATACATGCCTGCCAGCCTAATACTAGAAATGCTCCAGCGAAGTCATGACTCCAAGCTGGGAGGACATTTTGGGTTGCCCAAAACCCTCCACCTAACACGATGGCAGTTTTGGTAGCCAAAGATGAAAACTGAGGTGGAGGACTACGTAAAAAGTTGCGCCACCTGCGCCACCAGAAAACACCGGCCAGGAAAACCGCCTGGACTGTTGCAGCAGGTGGCCAACCCCAGAAAACCCTGGGAGAAGATAGCCATGGACTTCATAGTGGAACTCCCAGATAGTAAAGGGAACACTGTTATTTGGACTGTGATTGATTTGTTTTCCAAGCAAGCCCATTTTGTTGCTTGCTCTGGGCTACCATCAGCCAGACATCTAGCCAAACTATTTCTCAAGCACATCTACCGCCTACATGGAGTCCCTAAGAGAATTATCTCAGACTGAGGTGTACAGTTCACCGCCAAGTTCTGGAGGGCGTTCCTACGTGCGATTGGGTCCACACAAGGACTCAGCTCGGCTTTTCATCCAAGTACAAATGGGGCAGCGGAACGTGCGAACACAATGGTGGAACAATACATCCATTGCTATGTAGATTACCAGCAAGACAATTGGTCTGAGTCCCCCTGTAGTAATACAAGGGGAGACACGTTATGAGGTGAAAAAATTCTTGGACTCCAGAATGTTTAGGGGTCAATTACAATACCTAATCCTTTGGAAGTAGTACCCTTTGTCCGAATCCACATGGGTAAAGAGTTGGAATGTAAAAGCTGACAGAATCATAAAGCAATTACACAACAAATACCCGGATAAACCAAAGGGTCCCCCCCCGGGGGGGAGGGGTGGTTAAGAATGCTGAACTAACCCCCTATACAATTTTCTCTCTCTCTTTTGCAGGGCATGCTTTTTTCTTGTGGGGAGGCCGCTATAACAACGCTGTCCACAGCAGCACAGGACTAACCCCTTTCCAGATCAACAGCGGCCAGGAGTTCGTTCCAATGCTGGAACTGCCTACAGAAGCACCACCTCGATGTCCCTGGTTGAGTGGATGGACGCATTGAAGCAAGGGTGGAAAAAGACCAAGAAAGCAGTCGCTGAAGCGGCAGAAGCCTACAAGAAGCAAGCTGACAAGCACCGATCACTCCACCCCCCTTTATCTGGGGGATAAAGTCTTCTTGTCCACTAAATACATCCGATTGAAAATGCCCAGCAAAAAGCTAGGGCCAAAATTTTGGGGGCCCTTCCCCATAGTCAAAATTATTAACCCTGTCACTGTGCAGCTTGCATTGCCGAGAATATTGGGGAAAATCCACCCAGTATTTCATTGCAGCTTATTAAAACCAGTGGCTAGGTCCAATATAAGACCACAAACCCAACCACCACCTCCCCCTGTAGTAATACAAGGGGAGACACGTTATGAGGTGAAAAAATTCTTGGACTCCAGAATGTTTAGGGGTCAATTACAATACCTAATCCTTTGGAAGTAGTACCCTTTGTCCGAATCCACATGGGTAAAGAGTTGGAATGTAAAAGCTGATGGACTAGAACTTTGAGCAATACTTTGCATTGGACTCTGATTTAGTTTTAGATGCTATTTGGAACCCTGACACAAAGACTTTGAACACACAATAACAGGGCATTCTGATGTCTATGGGGGGGGGGGAATGCACATCACCATGCAGATTGGAGAAGAGCAGTGTGATATGGAGATAGATAGTGGATCATATATCTCCATAGTATCCTGGGCAACTATAAAGAAGGCAATCCCAGAGATAACCAGGCAACAACTAGAGCCATAACGAATTAAATTAAAGGATTATCAAGGAAACAGCATCCCAGTCCCGGGCAGAGGATTTTTCCCCGTGAAATTCAAAAAGTTCAAGGGCCTCCTACCACTAACCATCGTGAATAAAGACCTGTCCAGCCTTCTTGGAGTGGAGTGGTTTAAAGATATTGGCATAGAAGTAACCATACACACTCTAAAAGGAGAGGACTCTGATGAATTGCAAGCGGAATTGCAGTCGGATTTCAAGGACGTTTTCGACAGAAGCCTGGGCAAGTATACGGGGACCCCTATATCTTTCAACCTAGACCCTAGTATTACCCCTGTCAGACTGAAACCGAGGCGAGTCCCTATTCCTCTTCGGCACAAAGTAGATGAACAATTAGACAAGCTAATTGCACAGAGGGTTTTGGAGCCGGTAGATCACGCTAGGTGGGAGACACCTATAGTCATACCGGTGAAACCAGATGGGTCAGTTCACATATGCGCAGACTACAAATCTACAATTAATAAAGCACTGCAACAAAGTGCCTACCAATTGTACAACATTTGTTGCATTCCTTTGGAAAAGGAATTTTTTTTGCTAAACTCTATTTGGCCCAAGTGTATCAACAATTACCAGTAGATGATGCTACTGCAGAGGCACCAACCATTGTGACCCACAGGGGGGCTTTTAAATGCCACAGACTACAATTTGGGGTTAGTGTGGCCCCAAGCATTTTCTAATGCTTAATGGAGCACCTCCTATATGGCATTCCAGGGGTAGTACCATATTTTGATGATGTCCTCGTGTCCGCAGAGAACAAAGAACAATTGACACAAAGACTGAGATTAGTTTTCTGAAAATTCCAGGAGGCCGGCCTTAAGATAAACAAGGAAAAATGCAAAATAGCAGTACCCAGTGTCGAATTTCTGGGATTTTTAATTGATGAAGCAGGCATCCACCCCAGCAAAGGTAAAATCAAATCAATTAAGGAAGCCCCCACCCCAACAAATAAAACAGAACTTCAAGCATTCCTGGGGCTGTTAAACTTTTACAGCATTTTTTTTACCACAGAAGGTGCCTGTCGCGGACCCGCTGCATCAATTGCTTGATAAGACAGCAGAATGGAATTGGGGACACAAGGAAGCTGCCGCTTTTGAGGCAGTAAAAGAACTATTAACTTCAAATAGCGTCCTCATACAATATAATGAGACACTGCCTCTCTTACTGATTTGCGATGCATCCCCGTTCGGCATAGGAGCAGTCCTCAGCCATCGCCTACCAAACGGAACAGAGGCGCCAATCGCTTTTTATTCGAAAACGCTGTCAAAAGCCGAACGCAATTACAGCCAACTGGATAAAGAAGCATTGGCGGCCGTGGCAGGAATTAAGCGTTTCCATGACTACGTATATGGCAGAGAATTTGAACTAATTATGGACCACAAGCCACTTTTAGGCATCATCGCAGGGGACCAACAAACTCCGAATTTTATATCTCCCTGGATGTTGAGATGAACAGTCTTTTTGGCCACATACAAATACCACCTAACCCATTGGCCAGGGAAAGCTATTGACCATGCTGACGCCCTGAGTCAGTGCCCACTACCAGACCTTGTCGAAAACCCAGTTGGAAAACAGTCCACTCACAGCAGCAGAGATCACGAGACTGTCAGCCAAAGACAACACTTTGGCACGGATTTTAAACTGGGTGTTGAGGGGATGGCCGGAGGTAGTGGGAAGTGAATTTAAGCCATTTAAAAATCACCAAACTGAATTGTCTGTATTGAAGGGGTGTTTACTATGGGGGGATAGAGTTGTAATACCCCGGGTACTGAGGGAATCAGTCCTAGAATCGTTGCATGAAGGCCACCCGGGCATGGTCAGAATGAAAGCATTAGCCCGGAGTTATGTTTGGTGGCTGGGGATGGACAAGGAAATAGAACAATGGGTGGCAATGTGCTCACCATGCCAAGAGACTAGACCAGCCCCCCTCTAGTGCACCCCCCAGGGAATGGGAGACTCCAAAATCACCGTGGGCATGAATACACATCGACCTCGCTGGGCTGGTACAGGGTCAAACATTTATCATAGTAGTAGATGTGTATTCCAAATGGCTCGAAGTGGCCCTCATGAAAACTACCACGGCAGAAGCAGTCATCACAGTTCTGAGGAGACTTCGCCACCCATGGAATACCAGACGTGGTAATGTCAGACAATGGGCCCCAATTCACAGCCAACCAATTTGAAATGTTCCTAGCCAACCAAGGGATCAGACATGCCCTGTCAGCACCGGCACATCCAGCGGCCAATGGCCTTGCAGAATGGATGGTCAGATCAACAAAGGAAACACTGGCCTGCATGGGCCCAGGGGACTGGCAGGAAAAAATAGATAAGCTACTGTTAGTCCAACATATTACACCAAATGCTACCACACACAAAAGTCCAGCCGAATTATTAATGGGCTGGAAGATAAGGTCCCAATTGGACAGACTGCACCCAAATTATAGTGCAGAAGTAACAGTAGATTCCACCAGCAAATGCCGGTCATTCGAAGTGGGGAGTTTAGTGTACGCCCATAATTAAATGGGCGACCCAAAGTAGGTACCAGCAAGAATAACTCAGGTCACCGGGCCCAGATCTTACCAAGTAGAATTAAATGATGATAAGATCTGGAGTAGGCATATCAACCAACTACGGGACCTAAAACACCTAAATAACAGACAACAGGTACTCACCGAAACCGACAATCGCAACAGAACACAAACGGAACCGAGACAAACCACATCACAGCCCAACCTCACATGGGGAGGACTGGAAACACAAAACAACAACAGCCTAGCCAACAATCCAGAAAATAAATGTAATCACTTATCTGTGGGAGGGGGAGTCCAGCGAAGATCCTCCGAGGAGCCACAGCCCGTGGAGCCAGCCACGCCTCCAGTCCTTTGAGGCGTTTCCAGGGGCTGACTCCGGAGAGGTCGCAGGCCCAACTGTTCAGGCCACTGCCACAGAGTCAAATGAACTGCACAGATCCGGTCACACCCATCAAAGGCCCGCCTACCTACGCAACTATGTAACATAAGGTTGTTTGGACTAAACCAGGAGGGGAGGGGTGTTGAATATTGATGAGAGAGAAAGTCGTGACATACGACTTCCCCCTCATTGGTCCATTCTCCAAGGCGGGAGAATGAACCGGTGTTAGTGGCTGAAACATCGGACAGCTCCATGTATAAGAAGAGCTGCCAACACGCCAGTCTTTTTTCTTTGCACCGGAGCGGAATAAACCTTTTATTTTACAATGCCTGCGTGTCCTGCCTCCTCACTCAGACCCGACTTCTAACACTTCTAGTTAGGATTACTTCACTAGGCTAACATCAGAAATGTCTCCTCCCTCCATTTGGAACCTCTAAATGGTCTGATTTGGACCCTATCTAAAACAAAGTATCCAGTAAAGCAGTATCCTTAATCTAATGAATGAGCACATATAGTGTACAGGATTTCTCCAGTTTGTACATTATTGTTAGGTGTAGAATAAGGGGAGAGAAGAGAAAGTTTGCAGTTTCCAATACACTCATTTTTAGGCATCCTACTGAATTAATTCCATGGCTAAATCTACCAAGAACAATCTCATGCAAGAGGAGAAAAACCCAATCCAAACTGAGTAATAAAACACTGGAGTTATAACTGATAAAAGAGTCCTTGTATTTGGCTCAGATTCTCCTCAATTTGCATTCACAAGTTGTCCCTGAATTGATCACAGATGCTCAGGTTTGTTTATTGCTCTGAATTTGTGATGCAGCTGTGATACCTTCCAAGGAATCAGGAGTTTCCTGAACATTCATTTGGAATAATATTGGTTCCTAATATCCCACTGATTCTCCCCATAAGGAGGAAATGTAACTCAGTGACAGAACATATCACTGCAGTGAGTTAAGTTTAATTCTCAGTCTCTCAAGATACAAAAGAAAAGAGAAACCATGAGCAGTGCTATTGTCCAAGTTGGACCAATAGCCTGTCTCAATATTGTGCAGCTTCCTATTTTCCTATTAGGTTGATGTAGGACATGTAATTCCTTCTGACACTGCTGGGCTCATCAATATCTCCTTGGTTTTCCTACCAATGTTCTCCTATGCTTTTATTTATTAGGGCCATGATGTACTTTGGATATGAACTCCAAAAGATGTTTTAAAGCATTAACATAGCTGACCGTTGCTAAGTTGTGTCCTGGCATGTTCCAAGACATCTGAAGATCCAAAATGCTGCCCAGTTCCATTATTTATACAGTATACCGTATTTTTTGGAGTATAAGACGCACTTCCCCCCCCCCCAAAAAGAGGGTGAAAACTTGGATGCGTCTTATACACCGAATGTAGCCCTGCCCAGCCACCCCCAACCTTTGGCTTCTGCCTCCCAGCAATTTGTCTCCTTGCAGCACACAGCGCAGAGCCTGATTAGCACAAGCAACAGATCAGAGGTGGGTTTCAGCAGGTTCTAACCAGTTCTGGAAAACCAGTAGCGGAAATTTTGAGTAGTTCAGAGAACCGGTAAATACCTCTGACTGGCCTTGCCCCCATCTATTCTCTGCCTCCCGAGTCCCAGCTGATTGGGAGGAAATGGGGATTTTGCAGTATACCACCTCTGACTGGCCCCACCCCCATCTATTCTCTGCCTCCCGAGTCCCAGCTGATCAGAAGGAAATGGGGATTTTGCAGTAACCTTCCCCTGGAGTGGGGTGGGAATGGAGATTTTACAGTATCCTTCCCCTGTGATGCCCACCAAGCCACACCCACCAAGCCACGCCATGCCCACCAATCCACGCCCACAGAACCGGTAGTAAAAATGTTTGAAACCCACCACTGCAACAGATTATCGGACTCCCGACCATCAGCTGATTCAGGCTGCAGGCAGCCCGCAATAGGCTATGGCAATCCCTGCAGCCTGAAACTATAAAGTAAAACTAAAACTGCAAGGAGGCAAATTGCTGGGAGGTAGAGGCAGAGGCAGATTTTTATTTTCTTGTGCTAATCAGGCTGTGCTGAAACTGGCTGTTTGTTGTTTGCTGCAAGGAGGTAAGTCAATAGCTATAAATGCCTATAGAATGTTCAAATTATTAGACTTATTTTTTAAAGACTGCTTTATTATTGTTCTAGACAACTTAACAAAATGAAGAAGCTTTTTAAAATAAATGCTTGATCTGAAGAGGCCCAGTGCTATTGTATCTTTTTAAATAGCAGAGAATAATGTATACTTCCAGAAAGCCACATCAATTTTAACAGCATCTGTACAAGTATAGTCTGAAATGTAACAGTGTCCTGTTTTAGTATTAAGATAAGGAAGCTGAGTTAAACCCTGACTTAGTCATGTTTGGAGTAGATCTATTTACATAATTGGGAGGAGTTAGTGTGACTACATTTAAGAAAACTTTCTGGCATTAATATACTGCCATAATGTACATTTCTCCAATGCTGGGAGGCAAAGGCAGATTTTTTTTCTTGTTTTCCTCCCCAAAAGCTAGGTGCGTCTTATACTTCGGAGCGTCTTACACTCCAAAAAATATGGTACTTGCTTGTTTCATATTATTTTCATTGAAGAACTAATCAAAACATGCTTGCTGCAAAACAAAGTATTATTAAGATCAATTTTATTTATCAGAATGTTCTTGGGTCCCTTAAGCATTCTTAGGAAAATTAAAGTGTTTTGTGGAGGGTGAGCAAAGTTTTAATTGCGAGCGGATGTTTTAATGTCTGATCAATCCAAATCTGAGGATTCACAGCTAGAATGTAAAAGAAGATGGAAGCATGTTTTTCCCTCAGCAAAAATTCCAATGCAGAATGCACAATGTAGGAATCAAGTTCAGTTAACATTGTGCCTTACTTAGGGGGAAAAAAGGATCTGCTTTTAAAATGTATGAGGTGACTAGGAGTGTTAGCACAGTCCATATGCATATGTATAATTATATTTGTATATGTATTTGTGTGTGTGTGTGTGTGTGTGTGTGTTGTTTTTCCCTCAGCAAAAATTCCAATGCAGAATGCACAATGTCCCTCTGCAAACATCAGATCTACAGCTTCCACTGGGAATGTCAGAACAGTAACAGTTCATCAAGAAGCATCTCCCATCATTTCCCGGCCTCGCAATCAATATCTTTATTGACTAGACTTAGCAAGTATACATTCTTATTTAGTCTTGTCTCAAGTTTATAAACCAAAAGGCAGTGATAAATGTTCCCCTGGAAGACAAAAATCAGAAGCGGCAAGTTTTTCTCATTTAACTGCCCTTCTTGTACATCATCAGAATTTTCATTGGCAGTAATATTGAAAGTTGCTTCTTATAGCTTGCAGAAAACTCCTTCCATGTCCCAAGATAGTTGTATCGTGACCTCCAATTGCTTTGCTTTCTATACTTTATTTTTATTTTTTTAAATGGACCAATTGTGCAGGCACATTTATTTTTAAGCATTGGGGGCGTTTGAATGGATGCTGACATAACAGCATTACACGACCATTTGCCTTCCAAATGGGTATATAACTCCATTTGTCAAGTAGAAGAGAGTTATGTATAGCACTCAGTCAGATGTATAAAACACCTTTTTTTCCCCCAGAGGTTGAGTACTGTATCCTCTAAAAAGCAAATGCAAACAGAATAGATCTGCGGCTAAGACACTATTCTACAAAGAACACAGAGATGCTTACACATCAGACATCTCTATTATATTCAGCCAGACCTCGATTTAAGTACTGTATGTAGCTCACAAATCTAGATAATTTGGAAGAGATTCAAGGAAAGACAATAAAGATAAGGAGGAGACAAGGAGCCAGAGTAGGACAAAACTTCAAAGGGGTGCTTCAGCTGGACAAAGCTTCAGTCACATCATACCACCAGATTGTGAATTTAGATGAGGAAGATCCTGTTTCAAAATTTATTTTAATTTATTTGTGAG
>QLTV01002698.1:894974-913832 GCA_003457575.1 Thermophis baileyi
TGCACCATGGCCGGACGCTTTATGGAGGGCGGCGATGTATTGATTGATCGATTCGCCCTCTTGCTGCATCCGCTGCCGGAATTCATAGCGCCGGACGAATTTGGACGGGGTGGGTGCATAGTGGGTCTTCAGCGTTGCTTGAAGAACTTGCCACGGGACGCTCTGGACCGGAGTTGGGTCTGACAGCGACTCCGCGGTGTGAAACACCTCGGGGCCACAGTGACTTAAGAACACAGCTCTTTTGCGGTTGTCGGTCAGACCCAGCATATCGTTTGCTCCCAGGAAGCAGTCGAATCGCCGCAGGTAGGAGTCCCATTTCTCCCTGGTCGGGTCGCAAGGCGCCGGCGGGGGGAAGGGGGACATAGCGGCAGAATGAGGCAGGCAGATGTCTGCCTGGCTGGTTGAAAGTGCTGAAGCAGCTAGTCACAGTTCTCCTGGCCCAAGCCCTCGTCGCCACTGTTAGATTGGGGGTAGAGATGACAGGAGACAGACTTCCAAAGCAGCTCTTTATTTCAGCTCTTGTGTAAGCAACCAGCAAAGAGCAGTCTGACAGCTTGCCCTTTTATAGGGAGCTGTCAGACAGACCAGCCAATAGCGTTTGAGCTTTTTCCCGCTCAAACGCTGGACCTGGTTGGAACCATGCAACACAGTTGAAACAGTTAGAACATAACAGTGGTCAGCTTTCTTTTGGATGGCTTCAGAAACATGTTGCTGAATTCTTAACAGTAGCTATAACAATTGGTTCCTCCTTTGTACTATTAATTGTTACCTGCTAAATGTTTTAAGATTTTCTCTATTTTAAATTGTATTTTTATAAGTATTGTATTGTGGACTGGTCTTTTATTGTGTTTAGTTTTGGACCATTAATAAATTTTGATTGATGGAGTGAAAAGAAAAAGATGTGACCATGTTCTGTCACAATTTAATGGTTAAATAGGAGTAATCCCTCAAAATATGCCCTATTTATGTCGTTTATTTATTGGTTAGGTTAGTAAGCTTCCAAAGCTGAGGATGAACTTGAATCTGGTGTTCCTGTGTCAATCTAACATCTTCATGACTTTATTACAGTGGTTCCCCTAGGTATCAAGTAACAGTGTGCTCTTATATAAGCCTTTCTCATAGTTTAGTGGAGAAAATAGGAGAAAGTAGACAAAAAGGTGTTCATCCCTCTTTGCAGTTGTTTAAAGCGATAATGTCTCTTCTGAAGTCAAAAAGTTAATTCAACAGAAGCCTGTTCAGATGTGCTTTGGAACATTAAAAAAAAGTTCCAAGAAACTAAGCTATCAGAGTTTTTTTTTTTTCCATTGTAAAAGTAAAATACTCATATAGTTTTCTTAGAATCAAAGTGTGGACTTAACCCACTCATCAAGCTATGCAAACAGATTTCTGTTATATTTGAAATGAAAAGTAGATTTAATAGAAAATAAATGAGACTAGAAAAGCCTCATGTCTATCAAAACCCCTTCTTAAAGTAGCACACAAAGATAAAGACAGAGTCCTTTCCATCTTTTAAACACAGGCTCGTTTAGCTAACGAAGGTAAGAAACAGACACAAGGACAGTGGATAAATTATCTATATTGATCATTTGCCCTGATGCAGGGTGTTTAAACTGTGTTCCAAATCCTACTCTTTATATTACCAATTCTGGATATAATTTGGGTTGAGGCCACACAAGTCAATCAAAGCTAAATTGGGTAGATTTACAAAATTGTGAGAGGAAATGTACCTTGAAGTGCGTAATAGACCCACCAATATGATGTAAATATTTTCCTAAGGTATTTTAACGTCTGCTTTCTTTTTTTTCTGCAAATATTGGAAAGCACAGCACAACTAAGAAATAAGGTCCAGTCGGTCCCATGAAGCAGCTTTGAGAAGGTCCATCATCAAAGCAAAGCATTCCTTTGAAGTTTTCAGAGCCATATTCCAGAGAACTGACCCACATTAACCCCCATGGGGGTGGATAAGATTCCCCCCCCCCAATGATCAGGGTCTTTTTAATCCTCTAAGAGCCTTGGTGGCAAAATTATAATTTAACTCCTGCTTTTTTCTCCTTCCTGCATCATTTTAGCTTCTGGGAGGCTGAGGAGACCTGGCTGTTCTTCAAAGCATTGACTAGGATTGGAATTGAGATGAGAGGTTGTGGGTCTGGCACTTGGAGGAAAGGGTGGGTTTATTTTTATGCATGCTTTTATTGTTTTTATATACTTGTTGTGATCTGCCTGAAACCATTATATGAGGTGGGTGACCATGTAGAATCTGTAAATAAATAGATAAAAAACCAAGCTCATGGCCTTATTTTTTTGTTTTCATCCAGTTTCCTTGAGTACAGAAATCAACGATCCAGGAAATATGGATATGAAATTAAACCTCAAACACTGAAATAATAATTAGCACTATTTTAACTGACTAGTTTTACAACCTTGAAGCCCAAATATTGCTACTCATCATTACAAAGACGAATGTATTCTTTGAAGAGAATCCCCTTTACTGTACAGAAAATGGAGTCACTAGCTTCTTCAAAAGGCTTTGGCTATTATCACATGGTCATAAGTATAACCCTTGGAAAATAAGATGAAAAATCAGGTTGCATTTATTGCAGTTTCCCTCAACTTTGATGCTGTCCAGTTAAGTGGAGATCGATCTCCAGAATTCTCAGTAATGGCGATGCTAATTTGAGAATTCTGTCAGTTAACCCCTCTGAACAGCACCAAAGATTGTTTTCTTTTGATTGTTTGCTTTGATTATCTAGCATCATTTGCCTAGAACAGATACTTCTGCCCACTACAGTATGTGCCTTCTGGATGTGATGCATTTAAAAGTTTGGATTCAGAGAGGCAGGATGGATGGACAGCTGTTCGGTTTTCATTCTGTACACTCCTTATCTCTCTGTTCTTGTTACTATTTTCAGAACTGCATCATCTCTCCCTACAGGATAGATATTATACTTAGAGGAACCTTAATCTTATCCCTAGAAGAAACATAGAATTTGCGCCCCATTTGAATTTGTTATTTGCTTTGCAGCAAATCTATGAATGTCAGGACTCACTATCGTGCTTATGAGCAGGCTACGGAAAAACATAACAGGATGAATCTGTGTCCATTTGTCCCGCACAAAGAAACTCTCTTTTGCTATTTTTCAACCTAACTCTCCTCGGTGAGGCCTGTGGCTTTTGGCAAGTATCTTCCCACCATTTATTTATTTTTCCTCTTTAAGATACCCGAGACAGAGAATTCCATTGTGCACTTAATGGGAGTGATATAGAGTTGTACTCCAAACAGCACACAGGCCATCTGTCAAAACAAAAAGCTAAACTCTGAGTAATAAAATCCACAGGATGATTGATCTCTTGCATTAAAAGGGGAACGAGGAAAAAAAAGCAATTTGGTATATGGGCAAACCCGTGCTTGGTGCATTTTTCATGTCACATAAAAGATGGAAATCGCCTCTCCTGACTGTAGATTACAGATATATTTCAGCTTCTGTAATTGTGGCAGGACACATGTGTGCTTATAACGTGGATAATTCCCCACCTGTTGGCGAAAGCAACCGGCTGCCTTGGACAGGAGTCTAGTCACTGTCCCCTAGGCCTCCAAGTTCCCATTTCTTTGTCTCATTGAAGCATTATTTTGTCCCATAATTGGTTGCATATATAGTACTTTCAGGCTAACTCAAGGCCTATTTTGGAACATTTATTTGAAAAAGCAGAAAAGAGAGAATGATGATAAGATTGGCAAAAAAATGGAGAAAAATTATTATAAATTAGCTGGTGCTCTCCTGATGGATTGAACTATAATACTCAGAATTCCCATTCAGAAGGGAAGTTGGCCATTTAGACCAAAGATTCAAGAATCTGTTAGCCCATGAGATCTGGAAAACATTAATTTAGAGAAAGTTTTAAAACACTGTCCTCTTTGTTGTGCATGCTCCAAGAAGTGGACAAGGTCACAGCAAAAAATGAATTTGATTGAATGTACTCTAACCTTCAGTAGAACGAATGCAATAAATATTATTTCCTATATTGTTAATCATTTCTTCTTTCTGGCTTATTAAAAATTGCAATTCACCTGCAACTTTGAGAGAGGTTGTGGAACCACTCTAGAATTTTGACTACATGTGGCTAACAGAACCTTGCCTATTTTAAGGATGAACAGTTTAGCAGAGTTGGAAGGGACCTTGTAGGTCATCTAGTCCAACCCCCCGCCCAAGCAGGAGACCCTACACCATTTTTACAGATGGCAGTCCAGTCTCTTCTTGAAAGCTTCCAGTAATGAAGCTCCCACAACTTCTGAAGGCAAGCTGTTCCATTGGTTGATGGTTCTCACTTAAATTTCTCCTTATTTTTAGGTTGAATCTCTCCTTGATCAGTTTCCATCCATTATTCCTTGTCTGGCCTTCAGGTGCCTTGGAAAATGGGGGGAAAAAAATGAAAATGAAAAAAAAAAGGAGAAGCGGAGGTCACTTAGAGAGGCCTCTGTTTCTCTTGGAGACATGAGCAGGAAACTGAGATGGCTAGGCAAGTTGCTGTATAATATTACCAACATCCTAACAGGAGCAGAAGAGGAAATATTTGAAGCAGACAGATGTTAAATGTGACCCTAGATTTGGGAGTCAGAAACTGGTTCCTCGAATCATTAAAAATGAAACCATAGTTGATTTTTTTTTCCACCTTCCTGCTGCATAATGAACCAGGACAGATGAAAATTTCTTTCCCACTTGCATACCCAAACACCCATGATGGGTGACGCTATATCAGGATGTACAAGCTTAGGCATCTGTTGCAAGCCACCATGATATCCAAATGTTGATACCTGGGTCATCACCTCATCATTCAAATGACACGATTATGTAATATTTCATCAGTGGCACTGCAACATCCAATACAAGTATGTAAATGAGGTCATTTGCATGATGGCATTATAAGTACAAATGTTATCATTTTCTCTGCCCCTTCACATGGCTCCCTATGTGTAAGAGAGTGCAGGGAAGTGATGCAAAATGACTGAAATGAAGCAGCTTCCTCTGCTCAAGAAGAACCCTCTAGAGATGGATAAAAAGCCTTTTCAATGTCAATTGAGAGCATTTCCACAAAGCTTCAACCCATGTCCCTCTTGCCCTCTGCAGCTTGGCAATGTTGGGCAAACACCCTTCGTCCTATGTTGCCAGCTAATGTTCCCTCCTGCCAGCCAAAGAGAGAATGCAAAACATGATAGCTCATTCCTACTATCATTCTTTCCTCACTACGGTTGTTGTTTTTTTTAATGAGGAAAAAAAATTAAAAAAATAAATAATCTTCAATGTAACTGAGGAGGGGCACTGAGGAATGGCAGCAAGAAGAAGCAGTGCCTTGTGATTCAACAGGAAATGGAAAATCCCAGAAAGCGGGGAGGGGGTAAGGTAGGAAAGTAAGAGACTTCTGTCCCCACAGCTCCATAGGAATTGCAACAAACTCTTCTTGAGATTATCAAATCAAAACAAATCTTTATTATGGTCATAGACCAGCATGTTTCTTCTGGAGCATATTCATTATAAACAGCTCATAGTTTATTGGCTCAGCTGTCCAAAGCCTATCTAAGCCCCATGACAAATGGGGACACAGGAGAGATCCTGATCTCAAACCACTAAAGCTCCTGTCTAGAAAACCTGCTCCATCTGTACTTCCCAAATATGTAAGCAAATGAAATACATGCGGTTTCCAAAATGCATTTTACAAATATACACCCTGGGATGTATTGTTAAAGGGCAACGTGCACAGAAGTGCATTACCGGTACTTTGAGCAAAACTGTTTAAGGACGAAATTCAAAGTAACCCTGATTAGAAATCCTCATATCGTTCACTTGGGTCCAGGGTTAGCAGAGCATATGTGTGAAGGTGGAACCAAACAACCCAAGTGTCAGGGTTCCAAGTAATACACCCATAGCAAACAAAACTCCAAGGCAGGTAGATTCCTCAAAGAATAGTTTTATTGAGCATATCATATTGGCAAAGTTCTGGTGAAAACCGACTCTGAAGGTTCCCGTGGTTTTCACCTAATTAAAAGTAAAAGTTTTTTCCCCTTCCCCAAACAATCAGTCTCATGGTTCAATCAAGGTGCTGTCCGGTCGCCTGGTAACGTCGCTCCTCCTCTCTCTGGCCAGGTGTTAGAATGTCCTTGGTTCCCAGGGAAAAGTATTTTATTTTGGCTACAAAACCCCAGCTATCTCTATTCCCCCCTCCCTATCCCTCAGCTCCAGTGTGGCAACACTGAAGCATTAAAATGGCTTCGGTCAGGTCCGCTTCAGGGTTGACACCAAGGATAACTAAAAAAAGATGCTGAAGGTCCTATAAGGAGAATCAAAGTTTATTAAGAAAACTACATATGCCAACCAAGAGCATGTAAAATTTTCTGTTCTTATATTAGGTGTTTGTGGGGGGGGGAGTATTATTTCTATAGGGAGCCAGCTGAAATGGAAGAAGAGAGTACATAGAGAATTGGCTCTGTACGAAAAGGCTTACTCTGTTTGTCTCTTTGGTTATTCTATTTAAGACCACCTGACTCCTACAAAGAATTTTAAAAAAAAACTATAGTAAACAGGATTATTATCGGGTGAAATTCAGCAGGTTCTGACAGGTTCTGGAGAAATGGTAGCGGAAATTTTGAATAGTTCGGAGAACTGGCAAATACCACCTCTGGCTGGCCCCAGAGTGGGGAGGGAATGAGGATTTTGCAGTATCCTTCCCCTGCCACGCCCACCAAGCCACGCCCACAAAATCGGTAGGGAAAATTTTTGAATGTCACCCCTGATTATTATTATTATTCAGATAATACACCCAACAACTCCACCCTACCTTACACATGTCTTTTTAAAGAACTTTTCATAACACCATTAAAATATAGATTAATGCCCCAATAGAATGAATAGAAAGCCAATTTAAGAAAAGAGGATTTAGAAGCTGCTTAGAACAGAATGAAAAGAATTAAGCTATTGAGTGTCACAGAACCATAAAAAGAGTTGCTTGGGAAAAAGATAAAGTGAAAGAGGCTGTGGATGATGAAAAAAAATGAATATATCAATTATTGCTGCAAAATGCTAGAATAAGAGAAAGGTATTATATACATCAGAGGTGGATTCCTGCCGGTTCGGACCGGTTCTTTAGAATCGGTAGCAGGAATTTTCCCCCGCTCGCCGAACCGGCAGCGATGGCCTGCTGGACATGCCCCCGAACCGGCTCTCTCAGCAGCGCCGTAGGTGCCGCCATCTTGTTTTTCGCTTCTGCGCATGTGCGGAAGCTGTTTTTTGCTTCTGCGCATGCGCAGAAGCTGGATTTTCAACACTGCATATGCGCGTGCACGAAGCGCAAAGCACGCGCATGTGCGCCCACGCGGCATGGGAGGAAGCGAACTGGCAGCGAGGTAAGTTAGAACCCACCCCTGATATACATGTAATAGTTGCGAAGAATATAGTCACAGAGAACAAGGAATGGTTAAGAATAAAAGGGGCAGAGAAATGTAGAGTATTTTAGATGGAAATAACGATCTGTTTTGGAAGTTGGCAAGGAGGGCTAAATAAGAAGTCTCCAGCAGAGTAAACAGAATGAAAAAGAGAATTGGTTAAATTATTTGGGCTAAAAACAAAGAGACAGAATGCTAAAAAAAAAAAGTATTTTAGAGATCTGTATGAGAGTGTTTGTGATATATCAAAGAGCAGAACTGAAACAAAAATGATGAAAATAAGTCATACGTGCTGTGAAATATTGAAAAATGCTAAGGCTGCAGTTGTACATGGATAATTGCAGAAATGTTAAAATATAGATGTTGTTTGTTTATACAGTGACAACATGACTTGTTTAATGTGGGTATGAAAACTGCATCTGTGTCTGGTGATTGGGAAAATGTAGCCATTGTTCTCCTGTACAAAGGGAAAGGCAGCAAGAAAGGGTAGCAAAGAATTAAATTATTGAGTATTTCTAAGAATGCATTTGGCAGAATTCTGACTGAAAAGGAACAAGAGGAGACAATAAACAAAATTTGGGAAGGAAGGATAATCTGACTTTATGCTGGGCAGGTGGTATGCAAATTTTTGCTTTCCAGCAGCTCGTTGTGAAATGAATGTGAGAAATGTGGTTGCACTTGTATTTATTGGAAGCATACATGATCATGTGAATAGGTATGGACTATGGAGATCTGGGATGCCACCTCCAAGGCAATGGCGACATCAATGGCAAGGTGCAGGCAAGAGTGAAAGCAGCCTGGATACGATGGTGAGAACTCACTGGTGTGTTATGTGACAGACGAATGCCAACCCGTCTTAAATCTAAGATTTACAAGACAACCATTCACCCGGTTGCACTGTATGGCACTGAATGCTGGGCAGCAACAACAGGGATCGAAAGCTATCTCCATGCCATGGAAATGCAAATGGTGCATTGGATATCGGGCATCTCCCTTCTTGACCACATCACAAATGACACCATTCTACAACATTTTGGTGTGGCACCAATTATAGAGAAGATGAGAGAAGGCCGGCTCCGCTGGTGTGGACATGTCCCGAGAGCAGCACCTTCCACCATTGCCAAGACTGCCTACCAACTAGAAGTCAATGACCGGTGACCTCACAGGCAGCCAAAACAGAGATGGCAAGACATTATCAACAAAGATATGCCTGCACCCTGGAGATGGAGCTGACCGTGCAATGTGGCACTCAATGATCCGAAAAGTGGACCCTGCACCTGCGGGAATATGCTAGGGAGGAGGAGGAGGAGGAGGAGGAGGAGGAGGAGGAGGAGGAGGAGGAGGAGGAGGAGGAGGAGGAGGAGAAGAAGAAGAAGAAGAAGAAGAAGAAGAAGAAGAAGAAGAAGAAGAAGAAGAAGAAGAAGAAGAAGAAGAAGAAGAAGAAGAAGAAGAAGAAGAAGAAGAAGAAGAAGAAGAAGAAGAAGAAGAAATGTGATCATGTGAATAGGTATGGGCTATGGAGGGTTCAATTACTGAAGGTAACAAGAACATAAAGAAAAAATGTGGACAAGAATAAACCAAAGGCTTAATGAATTGACAATGGAGCAAGCAAAGAATGTATGATGTCTATTTGCTCTTTCTATATATTTATTCAATATATGTATAAAGAGTGATTACAATGAGGTTAGTGGTGGGTTATTCGGGAATGTGGATGCACACTTACCTTTGTATGCAAATGATGCCTGGGACCCCCAATGCTTTCAGGTGACTGGTAGACAGATTGTGAGGCTCTGAAAATCAATGTATTGAAGATCAAGGATCTACAGTATAATTTCATCATATCACTAAAATACATTATGAATTATCAAAGATTAGTTATGTCCAAGAGAGAAAACTGAATGACTGCAAAGTTAGTTAGTTAGTTAGTTGTTTATTTATTTATTAAACACATTTATATGGCTGCCCAACTTACATATGATGATTGCAGGTAGCTTACATAATTAATATTCCACAATATAACCCATCCAACCCTTCCACCTCCAGTCCCACAGTGACAGCAAGCACAATCATACTAGCCACTAAACAGGCTTTGTATTAATCTGGGATCCCCAAGCTATGACTTCAGGGCCTTTTGGCAAAATATTAAGGTGGGAGCCAATCTTATATTGGGAATTATATTGAAGAAGAAGAACCACCATAAGGTAGACCCTTCTTCTGGGTTCCATTAGATGCATTTCCCTGATATATGGCACTTGTAACATCCCTTGCTTTCCTGCTCTGGTGGGTTATTCACAAATGGTGAAAAAATAGAGTAGGTAGATAAATTTGTGTTTGGTGGCAGAATATTTGCAGGATATGGGATGGATGGAGGCATTATAACATATACATAGGTTGGTAAAAAAAACAGGACTGGATCAGGGGTGGGTTCTAACTTACCTCGCTGCCAGTTCGCTTCCTCCTGTGTCTGTGGCTGCGCCTTGTGGGCGCGCGCGCACTTCGTGAGCGCGCGCATGCGCAGTGCAAAAAAAAAATTCCCTCCCAAAAAAAGCCAAAAACAAGATGGTGACGCATGCGCAGTGCCGGAAACTCAGCTTCTGCACATGCGCAGAAGAAAAAAAAACCAGAAATAAATTCCCCCCCCCAAAAAAAGAAATCCCCCCCAAAAAAATCCAAAAAAAGATGACGGCATCCACAGACCGGCACCGACCGAACTGGCTCCGTGATGTCATCGTGACATCACCAGCGGGTCGCTACCGGTTCGGGCGAACCAGTCCAAACTGGGAGGAACCCACCTCTGTACTGGAGAGTATATGGTCTGTTGTGAGGAATTAATGTATATTGAATGAAGCCAAAATGACTGTAGCAGGATACTTACTGTATATACTCATTTTGTTTTTCTGATATTGGGTGCTGTGTACATCAAGAGAAACAAAAAAAGATATTTCAATGCATAGGAAATGAGTTCTTTAAGAAGTGTGCGTTTGTGTGCTTGTGGTAAAACAAAACAAGGTTGACTCAAGAATGAATGAACATGGACCGAAGCCAAAAGTATGTGATAAATATGAAAGAAATATGTTTAAGTGGTTTGAATGTAGAGTGAGAAGGACTGAATTGCAGAAGCAAATGTAATATGAATGGGCTGAGAGAAAGGGGAAGTCCAAGACAGTTGTAGTTGGAGGAGGTCCAAAAAAGAGAGAAGTGAGATGTTTCAATAGCAAAGGGTGATGTACGAACAGGTGGAAGGACATGGTAGAAACAAGAACAGTTTGGAAAGTTAGAAATATATGGAATAGGACTGTGAATGCATTGACGTGATCTAGATTTAACTGTTTCTTCCTTCTTGTTCTTATCTCATGCCTTTAACTTCTTCGGCTTATTATTTCTTGCTCCTTTTCTACACTTTGCAAAAAAAAAAAAATACTTACCCCACAAGGAAATAGCAAGATGAGTAGGGACTTAACCCAAATGCACTTGGAGAATATTAAGTTGGAGAAAGGTACCTTGAATCTTTGAGACATTAACAGTGCTACCAACGCGATCAGTCACAAAAACTGCCAAGCACAGTTTTTTTTTTATCCCATCATAAGTCACGGTGACATTTCAGTCTCTGTTTGCATTTCGAACCAAATTCAGCCACCTTATTCCAAGTATAACGGGTGGGCTTCCCCCGTGGCTATCTGATTGGTGCTTGCATGGCAAGGAGCTTTCACTTTTCACATCTTTGCTCCCTTTGACAATTGTTCCCCATCTGAAACAGCAATTCTTCGTTTGTGGGGTTTCAGTCGGTTTTGAAGAAGAAATCCTGACCTACTTAGATTGGTGATCTTAGGAAGAATCTTGGAAAACCAATTCTTGGAGGAAGTTGAAAATGGACTAAAACGTATCAGTTTTAATTAGGCCCTCCGTCCCAAAGGTGTTTTTTTCAAGAGGCAACTGGACTTTCTGGTTTTTCTTTGAAGACGTTTCACTTCTCATCCAAGAAGCTTCTTCAGCTCTGACTGGATGGTGGGGAACAGAAGAATTTATACTCCTTGCAGATAGCTGGTCATTTGCATTCTTTTAGAGAGTCATTAAGGTCACCTGGAGGTTTATCTGTGTCATCAGGGTCACCTGAGTGGTGCAAAATTGCAAATGGGTGTGGAGCCTTCTTAGAACTGTTGAAAGGACTGTGTTGTAGACTGGAGATGGATGATGTTGTATCCCTCCCCCATGTTGAGAGAGGGCTGTTCAATTTTGACATAGATGGCCTCTTTGACCCCTCTTTCAAACCAGCGGTCCTCTCTGTCCAAAATGTGGACTTTGCTGTCTTCAAAAGAATGGCCTTTGTCTTTTAAATGCAGATGGACTGCCGAATCTAGTCCTGATGGGTTTGTACTCCTATGTTGTGCCATGTGTTTATTAAGTGGTTGTTCTATTTCCCCAATGTACAGATCTGCACATGGCTCACTGTATTGTACTGCATGTACCACGTTGCTCAGTTTCCATTCCCCACCATCCAGTCAGAGCTGAAGAAGCTTCTTGGATGAGAAGCAAAACGTCTTCAAAGAAAAACCAGAAAGTCCAGTTGCCTCTTGAAAAAACACCTTTGGGACAACTATGACCTGGATGACTGAGAACCTCCATAGACATTTAGCCCTTCTGGTTCTTCTTGGTTCCCCAGTAAAATGTCATTCAGCTACTACCCTTAATTACCAAAGCAATGAAACAGGATCCCAACTGGAAAGAAGAGCTTGTTGAACTACAATGAACAAGCTGATAATGGCTTTGAGAGGAATGCTATTAATAGACCCTCCTACGAAAAAGAGATGAGGGTCTATTGAGATTGGGGTTAGCCCCAACAAAACAAGTTCATCCTACAAAAAGGATAACATTTCTATGCATCAAAAATGTCTCCAATACAACACTTTAACTCTTTCTTAAAGACTATTGTACAGGTAGTGCTTGCCCAGCTATAAATCAAAATCCTTTACCAAAATCCTTACTTTCAAAGCTATTTTCTTGCTCATCTATACAAGAGCTCATGCTATGACTAGATGGTGGTCCAAGCCACTGAGCTTCTCCTGAATTTTAATGCAATCTTTTTGCAGCTGCCTCACTTCTTCTTTTTTTTTCCCCATCGCGTTTTTTAATTTATATATAAATATTTTGAATACAGTGTATTGCCCAGGCATATCATTTTACGAAAGACAAGAAGGAAAAAATAACACATATACTGATAGTAATAATAATAATAATAATACAACTGAATAATTCTAACCATATTTATAATTATATTCGCTTATTTATGTTCCTATTAATTATATTAGCATACTTATAATTATAGACAACATTCATATTTCACTTAAACATAACAATGCTCTTTCTTCATCTAATTTCTACCTCTTATCTCTAACCATTGATAAAATCTATTCCATATTAAATAGTACTCTGTGTCTCCTTTATCTTTTATTTTCAACGTCAATCTATCCATCTCTGCACAATCCAATATTTTCCGGATTATATTTTCATCTGGTGAGGTGTTCTCAATTTTCCAATATTGTGCAAATACAATTCTCACTGCTGCCAATACATGTAACATTAAATATATAGTCCCTTTGTCATAACTTTCTGGTATTATACCTAACAAAAATATTTCTGGTTTTAAGTCTATATGCTGCTTAATCATCTTCTCCAATCATGTGTGTATTTTTGTCCAATATTTTCTTGCCTTCATACATGTCCACCACATATGATAATAAGTACCTGGAGTCTGGTTGCATTTCCAACATTTGGCGGACATGTTGTTAAACATTTTTGCTTGTCTTGTCGGTGGCAAATGCCACCTATAAAACACTTTATAGAGATTTTCTTATATGCAGTAGCCATTGTCAGTTTACAATTTCTATTCCAAAGTTTTTGCCATTTGTCTAATTTTATGGTATAGCCAAAGTTTTTTGCCCATATTATCATTGTTTCTTTTATTTGTTCATCTTCCATTTTAAAATTTAATAAGTAATTATATATTTTCCTTATCAGCTGCCTCACTTCTTGTTTCTCTATTAACACTTCCTGAAGTTCTTTAATCTGAGTCCAGCCATTGTTTTCCTTCCAGGTGCTCTTGGAAGCACCTTGCTGGGAATTCTGGCAGTTGAAATCCACACATCTTAAAGTGGCCAAGGTTAAGAAATACTATATCAGCATTCAGGATGGGGAATTTTGGGAGTTGAGGTCACACATCTTAAAACAGCCAAGTTTAAGAAACACTGGACTAGGTTTGGAAAAAGAAACACCCAGAAATGCAGCATAAATACTAGCTTCTGTTCCACATTATACTGTGGCTTGAGTTATGTATTTATATGATAAAGAGATAAGAGAACCAGGTTGATTTAGTGGTTAAGGCAGCAGACTAAAAAGCAGGAAATTCTGAGTTCTAGTCCTGCCTTAGGTACAGTATTAGAAAGCTGGCTGGGTGACTTTGGGCCAAATACCAGGAGACCATGAATTCTAGTCAGGGGTGGGCTTCAAAAATTTTAGCAAGGGGTTCTCTGCCCAGTTGCTGGGTGGGCATGGCCATGGTGGGCATGGCCTAGTCGGCCTCCTGCACCACGGCAGGGGGGGCGTTTTTGTCCTCCCCAGGCTCCGGAAGCTTTCCTCGAGCCTCCGGGAGGGCGAAAACGGTCTCCCCAGGCTCTGGAGGCCCTCTGGAGGCCAGAAACGGGCCTGTTTCTGGCCTTCCCGAACTTCCGGTAGGCCCGTTTTTTACCCTCCCAAGCCTCCGCGCGTGCCCTGCACTTACCTGCATCCAAAACGGGCTGCGTGGGGACTCCTGGGAGGGGCAGGGCGGGATGGGTGGGGCCAGCCAGGAGTGGGATTTGGGGGTTCTCCAAACTGCACAGAATCTTAGCTAGAGGTTCTCCCGAACCCCCAGCAGCCCACCCCTGGTTCTAGTCCTCCTTAGACCTGAAAGTGACTTGGGGTCAATCACTCTCTCTCAGCCCAAGCACCTTACAGAGTTATTATTATGGAGAAAATGGGAGAAGGAAGGAGTGTTAGGTATATTCACCACCTTGAGTTATTGATAAAAAAATAATAACGGCAGATATAAATCAATTAAATACATAAATAAATAAACACAAATACTAAAAGGCATCTGACTTTCCAAATTCCTCCTACGTCTACCTTTCTCTTTCTCTGGTTTTAGAGACCTGCTACTCACATGAAATCAACAATCCTAGGTTAGGTTTCCTGGGTGTACAGCAACCATACAGTCCTATAAACTTTTCACGTTAAGAAGAAGTATCATTTCTTTAAGTCTCCTGAGGCCATTCAAGAAAGCAATTTCTTTGGAATGTTGACTGTGCTCCTTGTAAAAACTCTCTCTGGAATCATTTTTTATTTCTTGCCATGAATAACAAATGAGTAAAATACAATGGTCTTGTAGCAAATGTCAGGAATAAAAAACTTATTTGAGGCGGTTAAAAAGGAACGGCTTGGTGCTTTTGTGCCAAGGCCTTCCTGCATCAGTGCACCGCATTAGTCTCCTCAGGTTAGTTGTTATATGGCATCACACCTTCCAATGGAAAAATGACTTTACAAAGCACAATCTGTGCTCTGAGTATCAAAGGTTCTGTTAAAGGATAAGGAATGGCTTTTTATGTGACAAGCAATTCCTCCTCACTGTTCTTCTTTTGTCACCTCTTCACTCCCATCCTGGCGCCTTTGACAATGTTATAATATATGCCTACCAACATTTTCCTCCTCTATGTCCTTCATAGATAAGCCCCTTCTTTTCGTGGATGGTCTTCCCATGTCTTCTTTTCCTGCGTTCCTTCACCACTATGCAATAATTCCTGAGAATAATGACAAATACAAAAGGTGATACAAAATACAAATACCAGGGTGAGATATCACCTGTGAATCAGTGAAAATCACCCCCTACATCAGGGCTGTCAAACTCACGGCCTGCAGGCTGGATGCGTCACACGCTGGCCACGCCCAGTTTAGCAAAGGAGAAAAAAGTCCCGATACGTCATGTGACGCTGCCATGACGACGCGAGTTTGACACCCCTGACCTACATTATGAGCAGGCAAACAATGGTCCATGAGGCCTACAGCCAATTCCTTCTGGCCCTCAAAACTTCACTAAAATAATGGTCTCCTCTTTCTCTTTCAATATATCTCCCCTATCCTCTAAAGCACCAATTAATTTAATCAACTTTTCCAAAAGAATAATTGGGTTGCTGGGAAAAAAAGTATGGATCAAAAGGAATTCTGAGTGGCTCTTTTGGGGAAAGAAGGTGGAATTTTTTTTCACAGAAAAAAAAAATCATGATGGAGCCATAGCAAAAGGGTAAAAGACAGCAAAAAATGGAGGAAACTGTCTTCCCTCAGAAAACCCCCCAGTAAAGGCAAATGTAGTTTGCATTTTCTAAGCTCTACAAGGTTGACAAGAGTCTTTTTTCCATTTCTTTTATTTGGAGAAAAAAAAACAAGCACTTACCACAAAACCAACATGCTTGAGGGACTTCAACTGTGCTTCTTAGCTCTGTAACACTGGACTATAGTACAGGGGAATATTATATAGATATTACATATGCTGGCACTGTTGTGGCATGGGGACCTACAAAGGAATTGCATGATGAATAATGTATTTGTTTTGGCATTTAATATTCAGTTGGAGAGTTTGGATATCTGTTGGCTATTGGGTTTAGACCACTTGTTTACACTACAATCCCTATGACCACATGGCAATCCAGGAAGTACCAGGAACCTACCAATATTCTTTTTTTTTTTAAAAAAAACAGCACTGGAATAAACATGCCAGCTTTTTAAATGTTTTAAATAATAAAGATGGAAGCCATCTCAGCCATCTTGCAAAATTTATTAAGTAAATGGAACCTCTGCCTGCCCCATGAGGGGATCTACAGATTTTTAATTAAAAATAGGAAGGAAACTTTGCAGTTTCAGAAATCTATCCCCCAAAGCAGACAATTAAATGGAAAAACATTACTGTGGTCCATTAATTCTTAGATGAAAATCACATGGTACTTTAGAGACAAAAACATGAGTAAAAATAGTCACATTTCTAAGGGAATACAATAATGAAATGAGGAGGCATTTTTGTTTTACTATTTCCATTTTTTCCTGCAGACTCCATGCCTGATAGAAAACAGATAAGGGAAAATATTTTTTCATATTGGAGCTAAATATATTTACGTGTTTATGACAATATTTGTATCTTAACTTTCCAGTTAAAGTGTTCAAGCAGATTGTAAAATATAATAAAATACATTTCGTAACTAAAACAAAAGAACAGTGGATGAATCAAATTGAGAGACTCATAAAGCTTTAAAACTTTAGAGATTTCCAGATCAATTGGTCACATGAAAAAGAAATTGTTTAGTCATCCTGCCAACAAAAGTGTGTATAGTCAAGGCTATGGTTTTCCCAGTTGCAATGTATGGCTGTGAAAGTTGGACCATAAGAAAGGCTGAGCGCCAAAGAATTGAGGCTTTTGAACTATGGTGCTGGAGAAGACTCCTGCGAGTCCCTTGGACTGCAAGGCGATCAAACCGGTCAGTCCTAGAGGAGATCAACCCTGACTGCTCTTTAGAAGGCCAGACCCTGAAGATGAAACTCAAGTACTTTGGCCACCTAATGAGAAGGAAGGACTCACTGGAGAAAAGCCTAATGCTGGGAAAGATTGAGGGCAAAAGAAGAAGGGGACGACAGAGAATGAGGTGGCTGGATGGAGTCACTGAAGCAGTAGGCATGAGCTTAAATGGACTCCAGAGGATGGTAGAGAACAGGAAGGCCTGGAGGAACGTTGTCCATGGGGTCGCGATGGGTCAGACACGATTTCGCAACTAACAACAACAAAGAAGCTAAACTGAGTCCAAGATGGTTCATACTTACAGGAGAAACCACCAGGAGATCTTCTATCCACAGATTAAACTGAGAAGTTTTTTTTAAAAAACCATCCTAAAAGAAGATTATGACACACCACTTCCATACTGTTGCTACAAAACTTTCCCAGGTATGATCATTCAAAAGATAACATATGCCTACCCAGAGTTGGCTCAGTCATGGAAATGCTACTTTATGTGTCCTAACTCAGCCCTACACAGATGCCAAGAGAACTTCTTCAGACGTTCTCTAGAAAGAGTGCAGAAAAGAGCAACAAAGATGACTAGGAGACGAGGCTAAAACGTAGGAAAAACAGTTGCAGGAATTGAGTATGTCTAGTTTAATGAAAAGAATAGAATAGAATAGAATAATAGAGTTGGAAGGGACCTTGGAGGTCTTCTAGTCCAACCCCCTGCTTAGGCAGGAAACCCTACTCCACTTCAGACATATGGTTATCCAACATCTTCTTAAAAACTTCCAGTGTTGGAGCATTCACAACTTCTGGAGGCAAGCTGTTCCACTGATTAATTGTTCTAACTGTCAGGAAATTTCTCCTTAGTTCTAAGTTGCTTCTCTCCTTAATTAGTTTCCACCCATTGCTTCTTGTTCTACCCTCAGGTACTTTGGAGAATAGCTTGACTCCCTCTTCTTTAGGGCATCCCCTGAGAGATTGGAACACTGCTATCATGCACTCCTAGTCCTTCTTTTCATTTCTGCTGGCTCATATTTAAATGGTTGTCCACTAGGACTCCAAGATCCCTCTCACAGTTACTACTGTTGAGCAAGGTACCACATATACTGTACCTGTGCATTTTGTTTTTCTTGCCTAAATGTAGAACCTTACTTTTTTCACCATTGAATTTCATTTTGTTAGATAGCGCCCAATGTTCAAGTCTGTCAAGATCCTTCTGTATCTTGAGCCTATCTTCTGGAGTGTTGGCTATTCCTGCCAGTTTGGTGTCATCTGCAAATTTGATGAGTTCCCCATATATCCCCTCGTCCAAGTCATTGATGAAGATGTTGAAGAAGGACTAGGGGTGACATGATGACAATGTTCCAATATCTAAGGGGCTGCCACAAAGATGAGGGGGTCAACCTATTTTCCAAAGCACCTGAAGCCAACTTCATGAAGCTATGTCATAAACAAAGTTAGGGTCTAGATGTTCTACTCTATCTTGAGAATGGAGAGGTTTCTATAGATATGGCTATGGATATTTCGTGACTCAGAAAGAGGGTCCATGCAAGAACAGAACATATTATACCAAATGCATATATGTTAACCAGGGGTGAAATCCTCCCGATTCGGCCCGGTTCGGGCGAATAGGTAACGATTGCAGCAGCTGGTTAGGAGAACCGGGATGGCAGCATGAAGCTCCACCCACCTGCCCTGACATCATCACTTCCTTTTTAAAGCCTATTTTCCCTGCCGGTTCCCCTGAAAGAAAGAAAGAGAGAGGGGGGGAGGGAGGGACAGGGAAGAGAAGAGAGAAAAAAAGAGAAAGAAAGAGAGAGGTGTTAGAAGGAAAAAATCAGGACTCACT
>QLTV01002698.1:931507-946507 GCA_003457575.1 Thermophis baileyi
TTAATTTTCCTTTTTCCCTTTTCTTTCTTTTTTTTTTTTTTCTTTTCTTTTCTTTTCTTTTTTCTTTTCTTTTCTTTCCTTTTCTTTTTTTCTTCTCTTCTCTTCTCTTCTCTTCTCTTCTCTCCTCTCCTCCCCTCCCCTCCCCTCCCCTCCTTTCCTTCTTTCCTTTCCTTTCCTTTCCTTTCCTTTCCTTTCCTTCTTTCCTTTCCTTTCCTCCTTTCCTTTCCTTTCCTTTCCTTTCCTTCTTTCCTTTCCTTTCCTCTTTCTTTTCCTCTCCTCTCCTTCCCTTGCCCTCTCCCTCTTCCTCTCCTTCTCCCTCTCCCTCTTTTAAGAAAATACATTTTTCCAGGAAGCAAATCAAACTGTTTGCCCTATCATACTTTGTTGAATAAATCACCCATTGGATGGGATCACAGAACATATTTAGAAACTTCATAGTTTACAATATCTTCATACAATCTGTTAAGCTAAACTAACCAGCTACATGACATGTTAGGTGAAGTATGAATCCAGACAACCAGCTTTTCTATGTTAGAATTCTTGGTGCCTTATTATTGAAGCTTTATGAGGAATATATTCTTGAGTTCCCTGGAAACAAAAGGTCTTCAGTGTTTGTTTTTTAAGATCCCTAGCATTAGTCCTGCTTCCTAATGTTTATATGCTCTATGCTTGCAAATAGTCAAATATAGTTTAAATATGTCTAGTTTCTACATACGTAGCTGTCAGGATTGCCATCCTGCTATGCCATGCATTGCCTGCTGTTAGCTTGCCATACTCAATGGGGGGGGGGAGAGACTGCAAGATAGGATGGGGGATATTAGCATGAGAGGAATTGAAACTACGCATCGTGCCATCCCATGAGAGTTGCCGGCCATTCCGAGGTCACACTATGGAATGCAGAACCACCCAGCCCATGAAGACAGGGACTGTTACTCAAACTATTTGTTAGCACCTAATTGGACACTCATTGATAACCGGGGGGGGGGGAGAGAGAAGGTGGGAACAAGGGAAAAGTTATATGCTTTTGGCGTGAAAATCCCAGATCCAGCTTTGTGTCTTCTGTAACCACTAGGCTTTAGTAAAGTGTAGTTTCACTAACAATGGATCTGAGAGTCTTTCTTTTCTAACTGACCATGTTGGGATGGTTGACACTATTATGCTAATTACATACATCCAGTAGATAGCTATTGTCAATAGCTATCTACTAGATGTATGTAGTTAGCATAATATATTGAACTATTTGTCTGAAAAGTATTTATGTAAAATAAAGCAAATGTCATAAATTATTTCCCTCTATATCCTGAAGCAATATGGTAAATAGTAACATTTACCTGCAGATAAAAACAAAATCCTCTCAAGATCCTTCTGGAAACAAATTTCATAATTCCACAGAAACAGAGTGGCATGAATAATCGCTAAAATGAAGTCTGTCTAATGTACATCTTCTCCTAGAAAAAAATATATGATGAGAGTAACAAGAAGTTGCACATACTCTCTAAACTTTACTATGCTCTGTTCCCAGTACTTTTGGAACTGGCCATACACGGGGATTTAAATTTCCCTACTTGCAAAAGTGCAATGTTGCTATAAGCATGTTGATCTTTTTAGACCTTTTATAAGAAAAATGGAAGACTCCTCTGACTTATAAAATCAATCTCCATCCACCCCCAGCTTGTTCTAGTAAATCATTTAAGAGATTTTTTAATTAAAAACCAGAACAACAATTTGTTAGCCTGCAAGCTCTTTCCCAAAGTGGACAGTTAAGCAAAACAGATCTATTCTCCACCACACACCTCAAATGAGCAGGGATTTGAAGTTGGATCTCTAACCGACAGGTGAAGCATCATTATATCATATGAACATCCAGGTTACTCCATGCAAAGAAATTGGCTGATTTTAGGAGACAAGACCCAAGTGCAAACAGAAGTGCAAACAAAATAAGAATAATACATTTTGTGTTTGGTGAGATCTGCAACCGGGAGAAATGTGAAAATAAATTAGTAATGTGGGGGATATAAATTAATAATGCAGGAGACTTCAGAAGGGTCACTTGAAAACTCTCACTTATAGATAGTTTTCCCTCTTCACAATGAAACCTGGACATTTTTGAGCCTCGGTGTCAACTCAGTGTTCATTCTCTGTGTTCATAGGAGGTCTTAGGAATCTGATGTTCATATCTGCCTGCAAAAAAAAAAAAGTGCCTTAGCAACAGTGCATTTAAATTTCACAGAGACACACATTCCTTCATGCAAAGAAGTGTACAGGAGGTGTGGGGGGAAAGAGTCACTCCGGCCCACTTCTATTACCATGGTAACCCAGGAGCTGAGATTTAGCTTTTTATTGGCATTGCCTAAAATATTACTCTCCAGAGGCTGTCAAAATTATTTCATTTTTAGATGTTAAAAAGGACAAAAAAATTTTTTAGAGAAAACAACTAGTGATGTTCAACAGCCAAAATTTCAGATACAGCTATGGTTCCCACTGAGCGAAAAACCAAAAATCAACAGTGTGCAAGGTTCTTCACAAATTTAAAGAAATTATACAGGTTTATTGAATTCAAAGCAAGCAAGAATAGATAAGAATACTGTACCCAAAGAACATAGGACAAGGGAGCTGGCTTTTTGAGCATGGGAACATAGGACTGGGATCTGCACACACACATACCAATAGCAATAGCACTTAGACTTATATACTGCTTTACAGTGTTTTACAGCCCTCTCTAAGCGGTTTACAGAGTCAGCATATTGCCTCCAACAATCTGGGTCCTCATTTTACCCACCTCGGAAGGATGGAAGGCTGAGCCAACCTTGAGCCTGGTGAGATTTGAACTGCCAAATTACAGGCAGCCGGCAGTCAGCAGAAGTAGCCTGCAGTACTGCATTCTAACCACTGCACCACCGTGGCTCATGCATGCATGCATGCATGCATGCATACATACATACATACATACATACATACATACATACATACATACATACATACATACACCTATGCAAAAGTCAGCTTTGGCAAGGGGTCTGGGAGTAGAATGGTGACATACAATGGGGACTGCTTTTCTATTTCTTTACATGAAACATGAAAATAAAGTTTTTTTAAGTGTGAAGTTTTGCCCATGACAACAAAGCTTTTCAGTACATTGCAAGACTCTAAGTATCCCTATCCCTATCCCTATCCCTATCCCTATCCCTATCCCTATCCCTATCCCTATCCCTATCCCTATCCCTATCCCTATCCTTATACCTAATCCTAACCCTATCCCTATCCCTATATTTATACTTAACCCTAACTCTAACCCTAACCCTAACCCTCATTTCATTTTCAGTGGCAATGGGGTTTTCCCATGTATTTTAAAGGTAAAGTTAAAGTTTTTCTTGTCCAGTCATGTTCAATATAGGGGGGGGGCATTTCTTAGCTGAGGGAACCAGCATTGTCTGAAGATACTTTCTGTAGTCATGTAGCCAGTATGACTACACCAAAGGTTCACAGAACGCTGTTACCTTTCCACCAAATTGATATCTCTTTATCTACTCACGTTTGCATGCTTTGCAACTGCTAAGTGGGCAGGAGTGGGACAATGATGGGAACTCATCCCATCACGTGGCGCTTGGGTCTGGAACCCGGGCTGTTAGCTCTCTGACAAGCTCATTTTTAACCATTGAGCCATTGCACACACACACACACACACACACACACACATTTTACTGTTTGCCAAATCAAAAGAAAAAGCTTTAATCATTGGTTTCCTCAGAGAAACTCTTAGAAATTTATCACTGATATCAGTTTTGGCCCTGACTCCAAGGAGACGTAACCCTAACTCTATCCCTAACCCAAGTATAATTTTCATTGGCAATGAAACTTTCCCTGACCTGACCTGAAGAAAAGGCGGAATGCAAATCTAACCAAATATATAAATAAAGGCATCAAGTTTGATTGTCTGCTAACGCAGGAATCCAAATTAAAGTACCCATCACACTTTTCTATCTAATTTAATTTAATTTTTAATTTTATTTATTTGTCAAGCATACTGTATATGATTACAAGCAAAGTATAGACAAAGTATAAACATGATTGTATATATATATATAATAGTACAAGCATGATTATGAGTACAAGAAGTATGAATATATGGGTACATTAGGACAGGGACGGTAGGCACGATTGTGCGTTTATGCACGCCCCTTACAGACTATCTAGATTATCTAGATAGAAAACTCCTCCAACAACAGGGACCCTCCTCCTTTCCTCAATTATTATTTTCCCTGCCTAGTTGCTTTTCTCATTACGATGTTTTTCTTAATTTTCAAGCAACATCTGCCTTCAGGTAATTTAGGACCAATATTCTGTGAACTGCACCCAAGGATAGACAACACCTATTAACATTTTCTGGATTACATGTTGGGTACACTGTGAGGTTGCACATCTTTGCTATGTATGGTATGGATAGAGTTCTCCAAATATAAGCATTTTTCTTGACAATGTTAACCAAATATGCAGAGCTTTGTAAATAATTTCTCCCCAGGCAATGACTTCTTTCTATCAATCAACATCTATCCTGGGGATAGATGGATAATTTTACTGGCCCATCACTTTGAAAATCCATCAAACCCATGTACCCATAACCGGCTTTTGTGATCTGAACCTTTCCCTTTAATAAACAACAATGCTCTGGCCATGTTTTTTCTAGCTCTCAGCTCTCAATGTGGAAACTAACCTTGGCTGTCACAAAACAATCTTTCCCAATTAGTGAGAGACCCATAGCTATCCATTTTCATTACTTCTTGCTAAACAGCTCTCCATTTAGGACACCTCATCTATCACCAAGCAAAGATTTTGACATACTTAACAGCCTGTGCTTATTCTTTAATAAAACTCAACTTTGTTATTTTGCTATTTCTCTCCCTCCCTCCCTCTCCCTCCCCCCTCTCTCCCTCCCTCTCTCTCTCTCATTTACTTTCCAGCTGATTTTTATGAGGCCTCTGAAAGCTTTCACAACATTTTCACAGGGCCACTCATGCTAACAATATCAAGTGATTTCTTAAATATCACCACAGATTGCATTAGACAAGAGCAATGAAAATATCTATTTTATATCTTTTGAGAAAGCAAAAGGAAGTTGTGTTCATTCTGGTTTTAGCATTCCTTATGACTTCTCTCATATTATGAGCCATGGTGGTGCACTGGTTAAATGCAGCACTGCAGGCTATTTCTGCCGACTGCCAGCAATTCGGCAGTTTGAGACTCACCGGGTCAAGGTTGACTCAGCCTTCCATTTTTCCAGATTCCAGATTCCAGATTGTTGGGGGCAATAGGCTGACTCTGTAAAACTGCTTAGAGATGGCTGTAAAGCGGCATATAAGTCTAAGTGCCATTGCTATAAGTGGTTTATGGTAGACAGATGATATGGTTGAAAACTATCTCAGCAAAGAAATCATGCTGAATATTTTGGAAGGAGCCATATCTACATTTTTTAAAATCTCTACTGGTAAGCAACATTTTTGTTTCTCAAAATAATATTGCACTTAACATCCTTACATTTCATATTTGTCAGTTATCTTAAGATAAATAAATAAATCTCTACTTGAGGGAACTAGGTAGACCATTGCTGTGAAAATCCTTTGCTAAGTGAGGAGAAAAAATATTCACACACGGTAGAAGATGAAACGTTGGGCTTTCCCTGCCCTTTAGTTCTCCAAGGCCAATATAAAAATTGCTTATTGCTCACCAGCAAAATCATGTTTGTGAATTTGTTCTTTAATGTGCAAGAATCAATACACACTCAAAACAACAAGCTTGTTCTTGCAAGCAGTTAGTTTGGCTTAACAAACCCTGAAAGGTTTTCCAGCCCAGTTACACCCAACAGCAATTGAGTGACTGTAGCAAATTTAAAGGAGCCAAAAACTCACCTAGTATAAAAGGTCCTAGAAAAAGAGAGAAAGAGCTTTGGTTTTTCTCCTCTGTCTTCTTAATAGCAATAGCAATAGCACTTAGACTTATATACCGCTTCATAGTGCTTTACAGCCCTCTCTAAGCGGTTTACAGAGTCAGCATATTGCCCCCAACAATCTGGGTCCTCATTTTTACCGACCTCAGAAGGATGGAAGGCTGAGTCAACCTTGAGCCTGGTGAGATTTGAACTGCCAAACTGCTGGCAGCTGGTGATCAGCAGAAGTAGCCTGCAGTACTGCACTCTAACCACTGCGCCACCACGGCTCATGGGGACACTTAATGGGGACACTTTGGAAACCCTGACTAGAGAAATCTCAGTTATGATCCATTTACTGATCAGTTTGAATGTTTTTGTTCCTTTGCTTCAAACCTAACCTCTACTTATGAAACAACACCTGGTCAAGCTTCAGCTAACCCTAGTACAGATTCAGTGGCTGCTACCTTGCTGCCTGGCTACCAATTTCCCTCTGGTGCCTTGGCTCCTGGATAATTCTGGCTCCTGGATAATTCTGTTTGTTGCTTGTTCATGCTCCTATATAAAACCACAACCTTCTCTTCTGCAAGGCCTGGAATATATCTGCTATCTCATTTAGAGAGAGTATATTTTGATTTCAGTTGAAGGCTCTCTAGGAGTTTTCTTTTCCACTGCCCTTCCATTGCTGTTGTGACAATTTGATCTGATTACCCACATTGTCATATCAAATACAATTTGGGGCAGGAGGGAATTCAGTATGCTTACAATCAGTACATTTGTTTTATGGATATGTACTATGGATAGTTGTATTTTGGGAGATGTATTGTAAATAGCCTCACTATTAGACATGTTGGCTGGGGCTTCTGGGAACTGCATTTAGCAACATCTGGAGAACAGCAGGAACCATAATGGTGTAATGTTGATGTGATAATATCATTAGAGAAGATGGACCAGAATGTTCTTTTTTCCTTCCTTCCTTCCCTCCTTCCTTCCTTCCTCTCTCTCTCTTCTTTCCTTTCTCTCTCTTGCTTTCTCTCTTTCTCTCCCTCCCTCCCTCCCTCCCTTTCTTTCTTTCTCTCTCTTGCTTTCTTTCTCTCTCCCTCCCTTCCTTCCTTTCTCTCTCTCACTTTCTCTCTCTTCCTCCCTCCCTCCCTCCCTCCCTTCCTTTCTCTCTTTCTCTCTTCTTTCCTTTCTCTTTCTCTCTTGCTTTCTCTCTTTCTCTCTCTCCCTCCCTCCCTTCCTTTCCTTCTTCTCTTTCTCTCTTTCTCTCTCTCTCCCTCCCTCCCTTCCTTCTTTCTTTTTTTCCTTCCTTCCTTCCAACTTATTGAGAGTTTTCATTATTTTTTTATTACTTTGCAAGAGAGAGAGATGAATAGAAAATTATCCTGACATTATATGCAGAGGTGGTATTCAGTCGGTTCGGACCAGCACCCACCCACCCTGGCGCTATACCGTCCTATTTAGGCACGTTTTGAAGCCACGCACATGCGTTCACATTTGCGAACCGGTAGGGAAAGTAAGTGAATACCACCTCTGATTATATGGTAGAATTTAAGAAGCTATTTTAAAGGATCTGGAAGGCTCTATTAGATTGTTTTAAAAGAATTGTGATAATTCATTCCCCTGCTGTTGGACTTTACCTGCAGCCAGTTCCCACAATCTATCAAACTCCTATTCAGTCTTGAAAAAAAGCAGCACTTCAATCAACTGAATAATGGTGGATGCCCATGAAGAATAAAGAGGAGGCTCAAGAAGAGCAACATCTTCCTGGATTCTCCAAAGTTTAGCAAGGAGTTGGCAAGAATGTATGGATCATATGGAGAAGACTTTCAGTAATCTTTTTTCACATCTCTTTCTGGAAGAAAATGGATAAGATTTGCTGGTAAGGAGGCCAATGGTGATAACTGAGAAAGTCTGAGCTGTTTTCAGAAAATCCAAAGTATTACTGAGTTAATTTGAGCCAAGTTTTAGGAAAAGCTCCCAGATTCACCAGATGCTCCTAACAGAAGGTGTCTGTAATCCTGGGCAATCCTTTTGTGAGCATCTCCTGTTTTTGCACATCCAAGTGTCCCCTGATCAATTTCTCTCCTCCCAAGTATTTATTGTGCATAACTGATAAAGCTGCACATCTGACATCTGTTACACAATAGGACAGTCTCTCCTATTTGTCCAACACCTGTCTGGAAAATAGAAGTCTGATACAACAAGTACTCTTATTTTATTTTACTCGATTGGTGTGCATCTATTCTCAAAATTAGAAGCTTTTTTTTTTACTTTCCATCTTTATTATTTTTATAAATAATTCCAAATGGCCAACACACTTATTCTTTTTACACCTTTTCTCCCAAAATTTTTCCATGAGGTGAATGGTAGAGAGAGGGGGGAGGCATTCTTTCAGAGAGAGAATGAGAGAGAGAGAGAGAGAGAGAGAGAGAGAGAGAGAGAGAGAGAGAGAGAGAGAGTGTAACTGACCCAAAATCACCCAGCCAACTTTCCTGCCTAAATTGGGAGTAGAACTCACAATCTCCTGGTAATTGGCCCAAAATCACTCAACTGGCTTTCATGCCTAAAGAGGGACTCGAGCTTATAATCTCCAGTTTCTAAACTGGTGCCTTAATCATGAGAGCAAACTGGCTTCCTAATCAGTTTGACAGGATTTGACTTGTTGCTGGCATCTAGTATCTGACAAGAGTTTTAATGCCTCCATGAGAGGGCTTCTCAGCAAGAATGTTTGCCAGTTCCTCATTGGATCGGTGGCTCTTTCATGCACTGGACAATGATATCCTGTTTGGCTATCTATAGTCAAAATTACCTCCTTTGTTCTGGAATCCAGAAGATACATTTGGGGAGGGGAGCGCTTCCAATCACTGTTTTTGGACAGCAATATTTGTTTTATTTATGTTTCAAATTTATATAGCTGCCCATCTCACAAAAAAGCGATTCTAGGTGGCATAGAGCAAAATTATTTATTTACCATCTTTATAGTTTTTATAAATAACTCAAAATGGCCAACATACTTAAAATGCTTAACTCCTTTTCCTGCCCAAAGCCCTTCTATGGGGGAAGTGGGAGATTAAGAATGAATGAATGAATGAATGAATGAATGAATGAATGAATGAATCACAAAGAACAACAATTATTATGGTTCATTGCACAGTGAGCCAGATGTTCAGACTGGATTTGGCATTTTTATCCACCTATCGAATCCTTCCGAAAGAGGTGGGATAGGCAGATGTTGATGGTATTAAAGGTATTGGCACAGGATGTAAGCTGCTCTCAGTAAAGCTGCCTTTTGCAACTGAATAATGGTGAATTTGTCAATGCCGATGGTGCTCAAGTGATGCTCCAATAGTTCTGGGGCTACATCCAAGGCACCTATTACTATTGGGACTACCCTTGCTTGCTTTTGCCCCAGTCATTCTATTTGCAGGTCTTTGTATTCTGTTATCTTCTCCAGTTCTTTCTCGTCTCTTCTATTCCAGGTATTGCGACATCAAGACATTTTTGTTTTTGTAATCGACAATTGTTAAGCCTGGGTTGTTTTGTGGCAGGTGACTATCAGTTTGAATTCTATTATTATTATTAAAAACATTAGATAATATTGTATAAAAAACATTTTTTATAAAAATGCAGCTAAGAAGATAAACAATGAGTGAAAGGATGTCAGAAATAATGGAGCCACCTCAGTAGTTTACCAGTTCCTGGGATTCCCTGGATTGATGGCACAACCAGGTTTTGAGGCACCTTCAGATAATCAGAAATGATGATGCAAAGTGACCAAATATAGCTCCCTACGTGACAGAAGAACCCACAGCATACTCTACTAGATCTGGAGGGATGGGAAGATGCAACTAGGGAGTGGCAGTCCCTCAAATAACCCAGTTCTATGCCATTTAAATATCAAAACCAGCACCCTGAATTAGACCCGGAAACTAACTGGCAACCAATGCAGCTCTATAAGGAACACACATAACTAACTGCACAGCTGCTTTTTGCCCCAGCAGATACTTTTCAAGGGTAGCCCCATGTAGAGCACATTGCAATAGTCCAGCTGGGAGCTGTCTAGAGCATGAGTAACTGTAAGTATAATGTCTCAATCCAGGAACAGGCTCAATTGACACATAGTACAAAGTTGTGCAAGGGCCCTCCTAGCCATGACTGTCACCGGTCCTTGAGCAGAGGTTGCAAATCCAGGAGGAGCTCCAGGTTGTGCATATCATGCACAACATCATGCAACTTAGCATGCATTTTTAATGTATTCCTGGGTTTAAAGTGTGCACGTATGTTGGTTGAAAATCCTTCTGAGTTTTTCCAATCCAACATATGTGCACACTTTAAACTCAAGAATACATCAAGACAGAAGCTTGTCCAATCCAAGGATAAAACACCCAGATACACAGCAATGTAGTATATGCACCACAATGCAATGAGACATGTGCAAACCTGTACATGGGGGAAACAAAACAACCACTTCACAAATGCATGGAACAACGCAGGAGAACAAATTAATCAGGACAAGATTCAGCAATCCATCTGCATCTGAAAGACAAAGGTCACTCTTTTGAAAATAGCAAGGTTCACATTCTGGACAGAGAAGACCACTGGTTTGAAAGAGTCATCAAAGAGGCCATCTATGTCAAAATTGAGCAGCCCTCTCTCAACAAAGGGGGAAGGATATGACACCACCTATCTCCTGTTTACAATGCAGTCCTTCCAGCAGTCCCAAGAAGGTTCCACGCCCATTTGCATTCTGATTCAGGTGACTCTAAGGATACAGATAAACCCCAAGTGACCTCAACGATTCTCAAAGGGCTAACAACCAACCCTCATAGTGCTAACAACCAGAAAACTGCAAAGAACATAAATCCTTCCATTCCCTACCAGTCAGTTAAAACTGAAGAAACTTCTTGGATGAGAAGCAAAAGGTTTTTAAATGGAAAAACCAAGGAAGTCCAGTTGCCTTTTGGAAAAAGCACCTTTGGGACAATCATAACCTAGACCAGTGATGGCGAACCTTCCAAACCGGAACATGCATGCATGCATGTGCATGCATGTGCGCCAGAGAGCTGGAAACCCAAAGACCAGCTGCTGGTGTGCATGCGCGCACCGGCCAGCTGGTCTTTGGGTTTCCGGCATGCACATGCGTGCCAGCCAGCTGGTCTTTGTGCATGCCAGACCACCGGAAACCTGAAGACCAGCTGGCCGGCGTGTGCATGCCTGTTTTTTGAGCCGAGGTGGCGCAGTGGTTAGAGTGCAGCACTGCAGGCTACTTCAGCTGACTGCTAGCTGCAGTTCGGCGGTTCAAATCTCACCGGCTCAAGGTTGACTCAGCCTTCCATCCTTCCGAGGTGGGTAAAATGAGGACCCAGATTGTTGGGGGCAATATGCTAACTCTGTAAACCGCTTAGAGAGGGCTGTAAAGCACTGTAAAGCGGTATATAAGTCTAAGTGCTATTGCTATTGCTATTGCTATTTTGGGCGGTTTTGGCCGTTTTTCGGGTGGTTTTCAGGCTGTTTTTCAGGTTGTTTTTTGAGCCATTTTCAGGCCATTTTTCAGGCCATTTTTCAGGCCATTTTTAGGCCGTTTTTGGGCCGTTTTCAGGCCATTTTTGGGGGCTGTTTTCAGGCCATTTTCCCAGCCTTTTTTCCAGTGCACTGAAACCTGGAAGAGCAGCTGGCAATGGCGTGCGTGCCCACAGAGAAGGCTCTGCGTGCCACCTCTGGCACACGTGCCATAGGTTCGCCATCACGGACCTAGACCATAGACATTTGATCAGACTGGTATAGGGTTTCCTGCTTGACCAGGAGGTTGGACTAGAAGACCTCCAAAGTCCCTTCTAACTCTGTTATTCTGTTAATCACCTCAGGTAGGTGTCAAAGATTGTTCATGTTAAAATGTGAAGGCATCTGAAGAAGATGCAGAATTCTCCTCAAAATGTCTTCCAATGTAACTGACTTCTATTCAACTTCCCTTGAAATCCCTCAGATATTCTACCCCACAGGGAACTCCCAAGCTTCTAATTTGAATTCAGGCAAAATTAGGGAGGTTCAGAACTACCCTCAGAAATGGGTGGCTTATGTATTTCATTGAGAAGAAAACCCTCTCCTTCATCATTTTTTTTCCTGTGAAAAGAATTCACTACCTCCAGCAGCAGCTAGTCCAGTGTTGAATGGCTCTCACTCTAAGAAGGTATTTTCTGATGTTCTGCCAAATTTGGCTTCCCTGTAATTTCCATCCATGTTCCTCATGCTAATTCTCACACTGAGCAGTGGAGAAAAATGCTGCTTTGCCTTTTCTGTGACAGCTCTTCAGATATTTGAAAGTCACTATGTTGTCTCTCATAAATCTCTAGGTTAACTGCGCCCAATCTCAAAGGAATAAAAGGAAGGAAGGGGTTCGATCAAGGGCAAAGAGGCAGCAATTTCTAAACATGAGAACTAGAATCCTGAAACTGATACAAAGCCTGGCATGGAAAGGAGACAAGGATTTACAAAAGGAAACACAATGATAATAACTACAAGGTAGAAAGTCGAACTTAGCATAACAATAGCTGAAAATGAAATAAGGAGGTAGAGAGCCTTTCTGCATAAATAAATCTAGACCTACTTTAGAGATAAAAATTGTTACTGGCATAATGATGCATTGCCGGACTTTTTTAGTTTTGATGTTCTGCAATATAGAAGTCACAAAGATCAACCCACATAGGCCAGGGGTGTCAAACTCAAGGCCCGGTGGCTGGATCCAGCCCATGGGGTACTTAGATCTGGCCCACAGGGCCACCCTGAAAACAGCAAAGGACCGGTCCACGGTGACTCTGCCAGTGAAAACGGAGCTCTTTTTTCTGGCAGAGGGTTGCAGGAGTCCGTCACAGCCGAAAACGGAGCTCGGGAGCTCGTTTTTGCTGGCAGACTGCTTGGGCCACCACAGGTGCCCCCGACACAAGTGACATTGAGCTAGCCATGCCCATCCTGGCCACGCCCACCCTGGCCATGCCCCCCAAAGTCAAACATAACCCTGATGCGGCCCTCAATGAAATTGATACCCCTGACATAGGCCATGGCTAGAGGGCAAGCCAGCATTGTAAGGACAGAGGAAAACATTGGAGTAGCCATTCTAGCAATGCTGCAAATAACTAAGGAAGAAAGGCTCAAAAGAAGATGGCAATAAGAAAATTAAAAAAAAAATTTTTTTTGCATAACCCTGTCGAGAAAGCATTAACCTTTAAGACTCAAAATATAGCAGCATCCTCCAGTAAATGATTAGCTGCCAAATTCAGCGGAACTATCTTGTAGAAGGGCAAATGTCAATGCCCGTGAGATTAAACTCTATCATATTGGATAAAGACAAATAATGGCTGCCTTCTGCTCTTCTTCGGGAAGAGTCAGCCCCAGAGAACAGTAATTAAAGATTGACTAAATACACTTTGGCAAATGTGGGTGATTACCATTTAACATAGCTGGGGAAAGGAAGATAAGATTTTTTTTTAAATCTCTCTTTTGTTACGAGTATGCAAGAAAGCATAGGTTATTCTTCCCGAAGCTGGTAGCCTCTAGCTGTGTAAAAACTGCAATACTCAACTGCCACACAAAGTGCAATTTTGGGCATCCCTACAGATCTGGTATACTTTAAGTTCAAGGCATCTGTTTGCTCCCTAATCCCCCCATCTTCTCCCCCCAGAATAGGCTGAAAACATTGGCTCCACTCATTTTCCTCGTGCTCTGAGAAGACGACCATGGGATACTTTTGTTTGTTTGTTTGTTTGTTTGTTTGTTTATTTATATTTATTTATTTTGTCAAGCATGTATGAGAAAATAAGTATAAGTCTAAACATAACATATAAACATATAAGTATACACAGGTATAAGCGTAAGAAATGAGTACGAATAAATGGGAACAATAGGACAGGGACGGTAGGCACACTGGTGCGCTTATGCACGCCCCCTTTATGGACCTCTTAGGAATGGGGTGAGGTCCACGGTAGACAGTTTAAGGTTAAAGTTATGGGGGTTTGAGGATGTAACAACGGAGTCAGGTAGAGCATTCCAGGCATTGACCACTCTGTTGCTGAAGTCGTATTTTCTGCAATCGAGTTTGGAGCGGTTTACTATGAGTTTGTATCTATTGTTTGCCCGTGTATTGTTGCGGAAGAAGCTGAAGTAGTCATTGACAGGTAGGATGTTGTAACAGACAATTTTGTGTACTGTGCTTAGGTCAGACCGCAGGTGGTGTAGTTCCAGGTTGTCCAAGCCCAAACTTTCGAGCCTGGTGACATAAGGGATTGTATTGTTAGCAGAGGAGTGGAGTACTCTTCTCGTGAAATACTGGACTCGTTCAATTGTATTAATGTCCAATATACAGTGTGGATTCCAGGCAGATGAGCTGTATTCGAGAATTGGTCTGGCAAAGGTTTTATATGCCCTGGTTTGCAGTACAATGTTACCGGAGAAGAAGCTTCACAAAATTAGGTTAACAACTCTTAATGCCTTTTTGGCAATGCTGTTACAGTGAGCTCTAGGGCTTAGATCTTTTGAAATAAGTACTCCTAGGTCCTTGACCGTCACAATGCAAGTGTTATAACATGGATTGCCCACCTCTTTCTGTGCTGGAAGTGGATCTAAAAAGAAAGGAGAAAGCTATTTTATGATTTTTAAAAAAGAAAATTCTATGAATATTTATAGGGAACAAGAAACTGTTGGAGTTCTAAGGTATGAATCATCACACTTATTCAGTCTGGTATATATAAGCAAAGGTAAACTTCATAACTTAGAAATCCTATATTTCCAGCATAGCTTCTTCCCAAGGAAGACAAATCCTGGATAAAGTGCAAGGCCACTCGTGCAAAAATATGACAGATGAAACCATCAGCTCTCATTCTTCTGATGGCTTCTCAGGATACATAGTTCTTCAATCAACCACTTTATAGAAATCTAAAGGAAGCTTTCTACTCAATTACTGAAGCAACCACCTTTGGCTTTGGGACTTTAGAAATGCATTCAAAGTCATGCCTCTGGCCGGTTTCTTTCATCAGCCAAGACCTGACATTAATTTGGGGGGGCGGGGAATCATAAATCACAAAAGT
>QLTV01002698.1:947778-959742 GCA_003457575.1 Thermophis baileyi
CACACACACACACACACACACACACACACACACACACACACACACACACACACACACACACACACAGAGTCTCTTTTCTCATCCCACTGGCAGGTGCAAGCAACCAGAACCCCTTGCTTAATAGCTTAAGTCAGCAACTTTATTGACTTCTACCTACCCTACAAGAATCTCTCCAGACTGCTTACATTCTCCTGGGAACAAGTAGATAAGGTTTCATGGCTCTTGGGAGGTTGGAGGTCAGGCTTATGCCTCTTGTGGCTGTGCAAAGACTCAAGACTAATTTTCCACTTGACCCCTCTTTCTAGACTGGCTAGCAATTTTCCAACATCCACTGCTTCATTTCTGTACTTTTCACAGAGATTTGAAATGGGAAGGAAGTACAGCACCCAACCACTAGGCAGAGTTATGGGGTAGGGTTGATACAAAAAAGGTGATGTCTTGGGGAAATGATTTTACCATGTTTAAAAATAAAAATCCTAACTGGATGGTTTTGAATACAAATGGATAGGCAAGGAACTTTGCCCTTCATCTCATGTTCCTACATCCCATCAGCCTGCATACATACTGGCTGCTAACAGGTCTACTATAAGCAAACCAGGTATATCATTTGATTGCAGTTTAAACCAAAATGTATACTGTACAGAAGACAATACCCAGAGCTGAGATAAGGGTGCACCTGCAGAAAACTTAAATATTCACTGGGTCTGAGACCTGACCATGGCATCAACCAAATTGTCAATGAGGCATTGGATTGGGAGAAGAGGAAAAATTTGGATTGGTAGAAGAGGAAAAAAACATTTAAAGAGTAGAACAACTGAGACATCTGCATGCCATGGTAAGCGGGACATGAGGATAAACCCCAGAACTCTGCTTGCCTTTTAAATGATTAGATGATCATTGATTACTGTAAATGATCCAATCATCTCTTAGAATATGTCTTGATCTGACCATCGATGCCAAGGACACCAGCTAAACATCAGCTAATCATAAAAAGTAGAAGAAACACAAACAGATCTCACTTTCAGGATTCCAGAGTTCATTGGCAAGAGATCTATTGTCTTAAATTGTTCTGTAGCCAACTCCATGTGAGAGATGACTGGCAAGTCCAGGTGTTACCTTAGTTCAGCTCTCCACTTGTTGCTGATTCGAGGTTTCAAGAGTTTTTTGGCCCTTTCTAAAGCTTCAGATTTCTGCATGGCTGAAAAACTACAGAGGATCAAGAGTCTGAATTCACAGATAATAGGAAGGATACATGGCCAAGCACAAATGGCAATATCAGGGGCTTATGTTGAACCAGAGTGACCTGTGGTTCATTAAACTCTCTTCAGGGATTACTGGACTCTTGATCCTGGACAGGAGGATCTGACAGACTAGTGTAATGGGAAACCCATCGAAGCTCAATTGTTAAGTTTCCCAATCACAGCTGAAACAAAGTTCAAGACCTCTAACGGATAACCTGCCACAAAATGGTAACTTATTCTAAAAGAGGGGAAAGTTCTCATCATCAGCCCAGTGTGAATAAAGTCCAGTGCAATCAACCAATGGCCTCGTCTTTCTTTTTATTTATCTCGGCTGAAAGATGCTGCAAATGACTGGAGGCAGATAATTTAAAGTTGGCTGCAAAGAGCAAAGAAGAGGCAGTAGTGAGAAGACTTTTCTGGATACCTATTTTCCCCAGTAATAGCACTTTAGCTTAAACAGCAAGGAATAAGAAAACTGGGAAGGGCTGAGACTTAATTTTTAATGTGCTAAACCACCCGGAATCATTTGTGTGTGAGTTGGGTGATGATATAAATTTGTTTAGTAAATAAATATTTAATAGATTAGTGTGATGCATGCAAAGATAGAACTGTAGAAGAAAGAATGGTAGAACCTGGGGGTGGAGTGAAAAACGGAATCAGCCTAGAATCCCTACATAGCCATAAGCAAACTAAGTCCAACCTATCATGAATGCTGTTGACTCATCTATCTCTAACCAGGTGCTGATCATTAGTTGACAAGATTCCTGTTCATATTCCTTTTAGAAATAAATCAACTTAATTGAACTTTCATGTATGGACCTGGTCTTTGATGCCTGATAAGAAGTTGCTGCAAGATAATGTCCTGCTGATGGGTTAGACTTTGACTGTCAATCTGGAATGACTAACAGGTACCAGCTCATGGAATGTTGCTTTTCAAACAGCTGCATCAGCTCTCCAATAGTCTAAATCTAAGTGCTGATTCTATAAGCCTTTTAACAGAGGGCACCATTTTGTAATTCAGGGATTCCAGTGCATCTATAACCTCCAGTCACTGGTAGTCCCAGTTATCCCTCTCTAATTAAACTGAACCATTGTAAAATCTCAGGGATTAATTGCTAGCTATTGTGAGTATTGAGGAACCAAGCTAAATGTCTGGTAAGGTGTGTGTGTGTGTGTGTGTGTGTGTGTGTGTGTGTCTGTCTGTGTCTGTGTCTGTGTCTGTGTCTGTGTCTGTGTCTGTGTCTGTGTTGCATGTAGAGCATCATGCAGAATCAGAATTTTACAGCTGCCAACCTTTGCCCTGGTATTGGCATATCATATGGCCTAGGACAGTCTCTTCCCAAATTAAAGACAGCCTCTTCCCATATTATCTTAACTGATCTGAAAAAGATTGTCCCAATCTGAAATCATCATTGCCCTTTTATTTGGCCTATCATATAGCAAAATTAGGTCTACACAATCATTCCTGTGACAGCCCCATCATTGTGAAACTGCCTACTCCAAGGGAGGATCAGAGTAGCTTCTTCTTTATTCTGCTTTAGACTGGCTTCAAAAACCACAACAGCATTCTGATATTCTTTTCACGATTTGAAGAAAGTTTTCTAATTTTAATGCAATAAATGATCTGGGCTTTGTTTATATCTTAAAATTATGACTGCATGACTTTTATGTTTATTGTGTTTTATCCTGAACTGAATGTTGCCTTGAGCCCTCAATAGATGGAAGAGCGAGATGCCAAATAAATAATCAGTACAGGGTAGAAAATATTCTTCTATATGTTTTTATTTTTACTGCTACTCCTCATTACATATGATGAAAGGGATTTGCTTTTGAATGTCTTTCAGAGAAGAGAATTTCAGAGACATTCTCTTCAGTGGATTGTGGTATTCCTGCATTTCGTTACCGATGATTGTTATGTTTAATGTTTTCCTCTTTGTAACATATATTTCTTATTTATGGTGGCTGCTACTGCATTGATATATTGCTATTGTTGCTTCTGGGTATACCGATTATTTTTTTTCAGGTTGAAGTGATCTATACATTTTATAAATATATTAAAATGGGTTGGCCAAGGCTGTGTCTGGGTGCATGTGAACATCCTCCCTTTTCTTATATATTCTTCTCTCCAGGGTACTGAGCTTCTTATGTCTACTCTGATCTGAAGCCTTCCTTGCTTCCCATACTTCCTTCATTCAATCCCAAGGAAAGGAATAGGACAGACCTTGAAACACAGAAAACTCATTCATACAGTTTCTCTGCTCTCAGATTTGGTGGATAGCTTCAAAAGGCCATTTATGCCCAACTATAAAATTAATAGCAAGATTCAGAGATAGGAACAAGAAATTTAAACTGCATGACCATTGGTATAGCTGACTGTAAAGTGAATCAGACAAATGATTAGCTTCTGAATGCCAGTTGTTAGAAAACAGGAATAGGAGAGAGTCAGTGGAGGCCATCTTGGTCACTTATTAAGAAAAATAGCTTGTTGTTCTAAAGCAGGGGTGTCAAACTCGATTTTATTAAGGGCCGCATCAGGGTTGTGTTTGACCTTGGGGGGCTGAGTGGGCGTGGCCATGGTAGGCGTGGCCAGCTCAACATCCTGCAGCCCTCTGCCAGCAAAAACGGAGCCCTCCCAAGGCCCTCCCAGGAGACCGTTGCAGCCAAAAACAGAGCTTGGGAGGCAAGAGGTGGGTTCGTACCGGTTCTAACCGGTTCTTTAGAACCGTTAGTAAACCGGTGATGACGTCACAGAACCGGTTCTTTCGGTGTGTTCCGTGGGCGCCGCCATCTTGGATTTTGCTTCTGCGCATGCGCAGAAGCTATTTTTTGATTGCTGGGGGGGGCGCACGGCGTGACCCTGAGCGAACCAGCAGCAAACGGATCCAGAGCCCACCCCTGTTGGGAGGGCCACGTATGGCCATCCCAAGCTCTGTTTTCGCTGGCAGAGGCACTGTGGGCCAGTCCTTTGCTGTTTCCAGGGCGGCTCTGCGGGCCAGATCTAAGTACCCTGTGGGCCGAATCTGGCCCGTGGGCCTTGAGTTTGACACCCCTGTTCTAAAGGATTATTTGGGCTCATCCAGTAATAAGACTATTTTTACATTCTTGATGACAAAGGTTTAGAGTAAAAAATAAGCAATGAAAACAGCCATTTCTATGGAAATTCCTGGTAGATATACCAAAGAATCCTGGGGGGAAAAAACCTAGGAACATGCAACACTTGGAGTAAATGTGACATCTCTCTATTGGTATTTGCCAGTTTCTAAGTACACTAAGCCAATTATGTTCAACATATGCAACAAAATATGCACATTATTTTTTTCATTATCTCTGATGTAGCCCAAAACAAATTCACAAACCCATCAGCAAAAGGAGAGTGGCTGCAAAATTCCCTGGATTCCTGCAAAATCCACTTCCTGACTGCCAGGGAATGCAAAAATAATTAGGATTGGAAATAGTTCATTATCTTTTCTTTGGTTTATGCATGCATTTAATCTCCCAAATGAAACTGCTACTTGATCTGGTGCCGACAGTCCTAGAATGTGGAAAACTAAGAATGGAGGCTGTTTTCATATTAATCATCCACATCAATGACAACCAAAAGTCACTGTCTGACAAGAAGCTGTCAGAAGAAATGAAACCCAGCTCTCTGGGGCAGTCAATAATGGGATGGCGCTGTGTTGAGCCTGAGGCGAATGCTAAAGCATGTTCTGTAGCTAAAGGAGAAGAACCCCTTTGCTGAAAAATAGGAGAGATTCAGCAGGGTTGTTTATCCAGCCCTTTGAAAGCAATCTTCTCTAATGCTGGGGCCTTTTGATACTGGGAGATTTCAGTTCCCACAATCCTCAATTGGCTGAGGATTGTAGGAGCTTTCAGCTGACACAGTGTCATTCTGGGGAAGATTAATCTACACTGATCTTTCTCAACCTTGGCAACTTTAAGATGTGTGGACTTCAACTGCCAGAATTCCCCAGCCAATATCCTGGCTAGAAAAGTTTGTGAGTTGAAATCCACACAACATTGGCAAGGCTGAGAAACACTGGTCTATCTGATGCACTTAGAGCAGGGGTGTCAAACTCAAGGCCTGGGGGCCGGATCTGGCCTGTGGGTTGCTTAGATCTGGCCCATGGGGACACCTTGGAAACAGCAAAGGACTGGCCCGCAATGTGTCTGCCAGCGAAAACAGAGATCCGTTTTCGCTGACAGAGGTTGCAGGAGGCCATCGCAGGTGAAAATGGAGCTCATGAGGGCCGTGTGTGGCTCTCCCTAGCTCCGTTTTTGCTGGCAGAGGGTTGCAGGAAGCCATCGCAGCTGAAAACGGAGCTTGGGAGCCACCACAGGTGCCCCCGACACAAATGATGTCAAGCTGGCCACACCCACCTTGGCCACGCCCACTCCACCCCACCCCACCCCCTGATGCGGCCCTCAATGAAATTGAGTTTGACACCCCTGACTTAGAGTATTAACACAGCACAGAGTTGATCTGGAATAAGGAGCTACTAAGTCGGTGTTTCTCAACTTTGGCAACTTTAAGATGTGTGGACTTCAGCTCCCAACATTCTCCAGCCATTATACTGGCAGGGGGATTCTGGGAGTTGAAATCCACACATCAGAATTGCCAAGGTTGAGAAACACAGGCTTAGGTGGATGGAGAGGACCTAGGAAATGGGACTGTCCCTGTGTTGGAGTTACCTTTTACGGTAACTTGGCCAAAGTACTGAAATGAACAATAAGAACAAAAGGCTCAGCAAGATATGGAAATGTTCACAGTAGCCAAACTTATATAGTGTATTTTGTAAAGCATGGCTTATGGTTTAGTACAGGATTTATTTACAGATAGTCTCCAGCATGCCACCTTGTCTCACATGCCTGCTACACTAGAAATGTGTACATTACATTATTGTAATGTATCTCCTGGCTTACCTTGTTGTGCACACCTAAGAAATAAGAAACAAATCTCCTTATCCTTGTTGCAAGGTCATTTCAAAGTAGAAAATAAATGCTGCTTCAGCCTCATGAGTCTTGCCAGTTCTGTTATCTTTGAGCAACTGCAGATTTGGAGGATGGTGCTTTTTTGCGTACTCTCTTCCAACTTTGGAAGTACTTAGAGCCATGATGTCCTTTTATGCATGAATCAGCCACAACTGCAGGTTCTCCATCGCAGCCGATCTAGCCCCGGGTTCAAAACAGAATCCTGGATCACTCATTGCCACCAGTGCTTTTCCTTTGCAGCCAGGGGTGGGTTCCTCCCGGTTCGGACCGGTTCTCCCAAACCGGTAGCGGCCCGCTGGTGATGTCACAATGATGTCACCGAACCGGATCGGTCGGTGCTGGTCCGTGGGAGCTGCCATCTTTTTTTTTTTTGAATTTTTTTCGATTTTTTTTTTTGAATTTTTTTTTTTGAAATTTTTTTATTTTTTATTTTCCTTCTGAGCATGTGCAGAAGCAGACTTCTGGCACTGTGCATGCGGTCACCATCTTTTTTTTGGCTTTGTTTTGTTTTTTGTTTTTTGGATTTTTTGTTACTGTGCGGCGTTACTGCGCGGTGCGGGAGGGAGCGAACCGGCAGTGAGGTAAGTTGGAACCCACTCCTGTTTGCAGGACTAGTCAAAGGTGAAGTTTGCTTATCACTGTTACCTTCTGCTTCAACCCATATCTCTCCTTTGCGCCTGTGATATCAGGCTGGCTATATTATAGTATGGGTTTCACACTATAGGTCAGGGGTGTCAAACTCGCGGCCCACAGGCCGGATGCGTCACCGCTGGCCACGCCCACCCCCATTTTAACAAAGGGGGGAAAAGTCGTGATACATCACGTGACGACAATGTGACGACGCGAGTTTGACACCCCTGCTATAGGTAGTCCTCGACTTACAACCACAACTGAACCCAAAATTTGTGTTACTGAGACATTTGTTAAGTCGGTTTTGTCCAATTTTATGACCTTTCTTGCCACAGTTGTTAAGTGAATCACTGCAGTTGTTAAGTTAGTAACACAGTTGTTAAGTGAATCTGGCTTCCCCATTGACTTTGCTTGTCAGAAGGTTGCAAAAGTTGATCGCATGACCCCGGGACACAGCAACCGTCATAAAGATGAGTCAGTTGCCAAGCATCTGAATTTTGATCATGTGACCATGGAGATGCTGCAGAGGTTGTAAGTGTGAAAAATGGTCATAAGATATGTTTTTCAGTGCCACTGTAACTTCAAACAGTCACTAAATGAACTGTTGTAAGTCAAGGACCAGTACTTCAAGAAAGTCTTAAACCTATATTCAGAAGTACAGTAATCTGCAACTTGTTCTAGGCTCCTGCTTACATACACCTCATTTTTTGAAGAGCAGTTGGTAGTAGCTTTCCTGACAATAAGCAATATGAGGGTGAAGGTTCGTTCTCTGAGCTTGTGGGTTGGGTTCCAAACGTTTCATTACCAGGCTAGGTAACACCTTCAGTAGAGTTTGGGGGGTGTCACTGTTCTTCTGTTTATAAGAGTTTCAGGTGTGGGTGTGTCAAATGAAGGTCTTGTGATGGGTCAGCTGTGAATCATCAGTGGATCTTGTGATGGGTCTTGTGATAAGGAAATTACATCAGGTCAGGGTCATTGGGAGGTGAACTGCTAGTGGGGTTGCGTGGGTTGGCTGGGGGTCGGTGCTATCTCTGGTTGGTTGTGTGGTTGATTTGGATTCTGAGGGGTTCGTAAGCTACTTGTAGGTCAATGTGTCTGTTGATGGAATTGCTTGCGCCCCCGCAGCAATAAAAAAATAGCTTCTGAGCATGCGCAGAAGCAAAAATTAGCTTCTGTGCATGCACAGAAGCAAAAATCCAAGATGGCGGCACCCACGGAGACAGCAACAGAACCGGCTCCGTGATGTCATCGCCAAGTTACTAACGGTTCTAAAGAACCAGATAGAATCGGTAAGAACCCACCTCTGACTGACACCCCCTAAACTCCACTGAAAATGTTACCTAGCCTGGTAATGAAATGTTAGGAAACCAACCCACAAGCTCGGAGAACGAACCTTCACCCTCATTCTATACCCGAGCTACAGATATTCGCCACTATTGCAATAAGCAATATCTGCAGAGACATAGTTAAAAAAATCCCTTTTCTTAACCTGGCTCTCAATAATCATTCAACAGTCACATAAGAACATCAGTCTTCACTACTATTTTGTTGCCAAATCAGGATCAGCAGTGCAGACAGCAAAATTATCCTGGCATACCTTTTCATTGGTTTAAAGAGTGGTGGGTAGTACTTTAGTGCAGTCACCTGGAGCAGCCCTGAGATGAACTAAGTATAGAATTTGGTTTTCTGTCCTTCAAAGTTACAGCACATTTCCTGCTCTTTGTCCATTAGCATAGTTAAGGGAAGAATTTGTCTTCAGTACTTCCAGACTCACTGCAAGTTGGGCTGAATATAAATTCATTATTATTGTTGTTGGTTGCACAGTCAGCCAGATGTTTAGACTGGATTTGGCATTTTATGCACCTATGGAGTATTTCCCAATGGAGCTGGAAAAGTCCGATGTTGTTTGATGGTGTTAAAGGTATCATTGCAGGATGTAGGCTACTACCAATAAAGCTGCCTTTTGCAATTGACCGATGGTGATTCTTGTCAGTGCTGATGGTATTCAAGTGGTATTCCAGATGTTTTGGAATTGCACCCAAGGTTCCTATTACTATTGGCACTATTTTTGCTTTTATTATTATTATTATTAATTATTAATTTCTGGAATCTTCAGTCCATGGGGATATGTGTTTTTGTCTGTGTGTAAATACAGCAGTCTTAATCAGTTGCTTAAAGACTTAGTGGATACATTTACAGAAACCTGGCTACCATTACACTGATTAGGTGTAATGGATTATGGATTAGCATATTGGCCAAAGCCAGCCTGTTTTATTCATTTATGATCCAATGCTATACAAACACAGATATGTGTTAATTCAGTAACCAACTTAAGTGTTTTATATGAATACTGCCTTCCAGTCTGTGTTCATAGCTCCCAAACTCCGAGAATATGTTTACCTAGTTTAGCACTGGAAGTTGTGATGGTTGTCCTTCCTTAACCTCACTATCTATCATTATCAACACCACCAGAAGACACTCCCCCCCCCAAGTTATCAGTTCTAGGCTACAAAAAAACTGACAACTACTAGATCAGGCCTGTCAAAGTGGTGGCCCACGGGCCGGATGCATCACACGCAAGCCACGCCTACCCCAACTCCGCAAAGGCAAAAAACATCGTGTTACATCACGATATGGCACGTGCAGTAGTGGGTTCTAAAAAGCGCACAACACTTCCGCACAGAAGCGTCCCTGGCGGGTGGGCGGAGCCTCCTGCCGCCGCCGCTACTGGTTCTAAGAACCGGGCCAAACCGGGAGCAACCCACCGCTGGTCACGTGACGCAATCAAGTTTGACACCTGTGTACTAAATGGTAGCAACAAGATACTCTAACTCTTTGCTAGAGACCAAGGGTATCAGAAGCAGATGTAACAGGAATAGGAAAGTTGCAGTTATTCACTGAGCCTTGGTGGCGCAGTGGTTAGAATGCAGTACTGCAAGCTACTTCTGCTGACTGCCAGCTGCCTGCAATTTGGCAGTTCAAATTTCACTAGGCTCAAGGTTGACTCAGCCTTCCAACCTTCCGAGGTGGGTAAAATGAGGACCCAGATTGTTGGGGGCAATATGCTGACTCTGTAAACTGCTTAGAGAGGGCTATAAAGCATTGTGAAGTGGTATATAAGACTAAGTGCTATTGCTATTCTGTTATGGATCTCCAATCTAGTAGTTCTGTATCCTCCTGATTATTGGCAATAAGCTTTAATTTGGTCACATTTTCTAGTGTCCCCTTTGGATGATCAGCCTATCCCTCAATTTCAATTCTTCCTGTAGGAGAGAGACATGGATATAATTGTGTTTTACCATGTGATCAGGAAAGAATCAGTTCAATCAGGATTTTCAATTGCAAGAGAACTGCTATGGCTTTTACCTAAAGTTAGTTATAGATTGTCTTCAGATCTTTTCGTTCAAACACGGCTGATGGCAGTGGAAGGGATAGAGGGTGAATCTGTATCTCCCCTCTACAATTCAATTTTCCAATTCTCAGGAAACATCTTAAATGGAATAATCATGTTTGTGCATGTATTCACGTTGAAATGGAATCAATATTTGACTGGTAACAGAATATCATCTAGGAAGGGTGGTACTGAGATTTCTTTTGAAGAAAAAGGCCATATAAACTTGAATTTACTTAACAAATGGAAAATGGGATTACTGTTCTCATAAGAGTAAAGAGGGCTGAGTATCAAAATAGTCAAACATATTATAAGAATCATAACATTTTAGAATTGGAAAGGACTATTTTAGGCCGTCAATTTTCAGTTTCATGTAGGAATCCAAAACTGCAATAATTCTTGACAGATTCTTGTTAGCCTCCATGAACTTATTTCTTTGTCATACTTATATAGCCACCCATCTCAGAAACAAATGACTCTGGGTGGCACACAAAAACTACGAATATTTACAAAACAATGTTATTAAAAGCTCTAAAATTATGAAAAGCATAAAGTTAAAAGAAATAAATATTGGATCAAGAACAAGTATTAAAAACAATGGAGCCACTTCAATATGCAACTTCAATATTTCACATTTGGTGAAAAGGAGAGTCCCATACCTCTGGATGGTAGCCTTTTCTATTAACTTACATTAAAGTGGATCTTATTTTCTATTATGTAAATCCATTATTTCATGTTCTGCACTCTGGAATAATAAAGAACAGGTCTTGACATTTTTGTGTGAGATATCTTTTCAGGTATTTGAAGAGTGCACCACATCAGGCTTCTCTTCTCTAGATAGACGTTCCCAGATCCCTGAGCAACTTCGTTCTTCTCTTTAAGCCAGGTTCTCCAGTGTAAGTATATTCCTCAAGGGCATGACATCTCACCAAAAGGGTAACTTTTTTCTACTGTACATCTAGCATTTTACTATCCAGTTTTCCTGCTACAATTCATTTAATTCTAGGCGAGTACCTCCATTCTAATTGGCAATGTGTGCTGTGATGGGAACACCTCCACACATTCCAAAGTCACTGGTTAATTCCCTCCTCAGGCATTTTGTCCCCTTTCTGGACTTCAATTAGGGAGCCTCTTTTTCTTATTTTTCTTTGTTTCATTTATGGACTGGCGAAACACAGTGGGGTTTTTTTTTTAGCTACTTCGTTAATAGGATCCAATCTGGCTTGGTCACCAGGACCAGAGGTTTAATCTGATCTACTTTCTGATAGAGAGAAGTTTCCTGAGGATGGGCTCCAGAGTGAGTCCAAAAATTAGATAAACTAAACCTTTGGTCCCAGTGACCGAGCCAAATTGGATCCTGCAATATTATCCTGGGACACGTATGGTGTCCCAGGTGGTAGACTTTAGGAGAAACCCGCCCATACTTCCACCTCTTACGATACTAGACAACACAGTATCAACAGTAGAGACCTTCAAATTTCTAGGTTCTACCATATCGCAAGATCTAAAATGGACACCTAACATCAAAAACGTCATCAAAAAAGCACAACAAAGAATGTTCTTTCTGCGCCAACTCAGAAAGCTCAAACTGCCCAAGGAGCTGCTGACACAGTTCTACAGAGGAATTATTGAGTCTGTCATCTGCACCTCTATAACTGTCTGGTTTGGTTCTGCAACCCAACAAGACAGACACAGACTTCAGAGGATAATCAG
>QLTV01002698.1:959967-971923 GCA_003457575.1 Thermophis baileyi
CCTAATATGATTTGATTGCTTATTTGTACCCGGACTATCATTAAGTGTTGTACCTTATGATTCTTGATGAACGTATCTTTTCTTTTATGTACACTGAGAGCATATGCACCAAAGACAAATTCCTTGTGTGTCCAATCATACTTGGCCAATAAAATTCTATTCTATTCTATTCTATTCTGTTCTATTCTATTCTATTCTATTCTATTCTATTCTATTCTATTCTATTCTATTCTATTCTATTCTATTCTATTCTATTCTATTCTATTATTTGCCTTCAGTTCATTAAAAGAATGCTAAAACTTTGGACCTCTCTCTACCATATGAAATTCTTGCCTTTAAAAAAAAAAAAAAAACAAATTCTCTTCCTGAAGGCAGCACACTGAAAGAGAGACTGAAATGATTGAAATGTTTCTTTTCTTTTTAAAAAAAGCATGTTTAGTTTTCAGCAGGTTTGCATATGGGAGTCAAGAAGCTTAAGTAAACTCTAAATCTTTCCAGTTTTTCTGAAACCTTCTTTAAAGGAAGGTGCCCCATCCCAGATAAAATACATAAGAGCAGCGTTTAAAGAGGAAAAAATATTTTCTGTGATTTAGAAGCTATATTTCGGTCGATGCATCCTAAAATTTCATTTGTCCTTTCTGTACCACATCAAGTGCTAATTTATTTTCAGATTACACTGAGCTACTATTCTGAAATTTTGCTAAACTATGGGTTCCCCATCCCTGCCTTTTGCATTGATTGTTACCTATTTGGCCAATAAATGCTCAGCTCCATTCAGTCGCCCCAACTCTACCCTGAATTAAAGGATTACAGGGTCATAAAAAGGGAGGGTATTATTATTATTATTATTATTATTATTTTCAGCATTACAAAAACTACTGAAATTATTATCTGCTCAAAAGAATGAGATGGTTTTCTAATCGTTACACAGCAGTCTCTTATGATCTGTTCTGGAATCTTCCAGATAGCCACATCAAGCTGATGATTTTATCATTTTCTGGGTCTTCCTCTTTCTGGAAATAGGGACAGTATTTGCCTTTCCTCAGTTATCTGGTATTTTACTCATGTTCCGGGATTTGTCAAACAAAGTAACATAAAGATCTGGCAGTGCCATCTTCAAGTTCTTTTTCGTATCCTAGAATGCACTTCATCTGACACTGGAGATTTAAATTCTAAGTAAAGAGATACTTCCTGACAACTTCTATCAATGTCAAGCTCTAATGCTACCCTTTAAACCTGCAAGGAAGCAAGACAGTCTGATGGCAGGTTATATCACTGGTGGTGTAACCAAAAGTCCAACTTCCAATTGTACAGAAGTCATTTACTTTATTAGGCTAGTTTGATGAAGAATAGTAACCCTTCCTGACCTCTTTTTGTCCTTCTAACATAGTTAGCAATAGCACTTAGACTTATATACCGCTTTACAGTGCTTTAAAGCACTCTCTAAGCGGTTCACAGAGTCAGCATATTGCCCCCAACAATCTGGGTCCTCATTTTACCCACCTCAGAAGGATGGAAGGCTGAGTCAACCTTGAGCCGGTGAGATTTGAACCGCTGAACTGCTGAACAGTCAGCTGAAGTAGCCTGCAGTACTGCACTCTAACCACTGCGCCACCTCGGCTCTTTAGAGAGAAATAGGAAATAGGAAAAATAGTTTCCTATTTCTATTTTAAGAAATAGGAAAAATAGTTTCCTATTTCTTGCTCCTCTTGTTCTTTTTAGAAATTTCCTTCTTGTGTATTGCTGATATTATTTCTGGGTTCCCTGTTGAATGGAAGAGGCTAAAGGAAAAGTTACCATTGTTTTCTTTCTATTATACAAGGACAGAGGGAGTCATACGTACAGAAGTCTACAGATTACTTGAAGCAACCTCTAGTAATCTGGTTCCTGCCATTATGATTCTGAGGGAGAAGAACTAGACAGTTCTTTCCTATGTACAGTATATCTGCTACGCTCTGGACCAGGGGTGTCAAACTGGATTTCTTTGAGGGCCGGATCAGCATTGTAGTTCTCCTCTGCGGGCCAGCCGGAGGGGGAGAGACGGGACGGATGCTCCTGCAGCACCCTGTCAGCCAAAATGGGGCATGAGGGGCCACGTGCACACCCCCACACCCCATTTTCAGCCTGCCAGCCAAAATGGGATGCGGGGGGGCACGTGGCTCCCACCCACCCCATTTTGGCTGCCAGAGGCACCACGGGCCAGTCCTTTGCTATTTCCAGGCCGTCCCCGCAGGCCAGATTTAAGCACCCCTGGGCCAGATCGGGCCCGCGGGCCTTGAGTTTGACACCCCTGCTCTGGACTCTTGTATTTTGCCAGGGACTGTTATTGGTGCAAAAGTAAAGTCTATGTGTTTTATATGAGGCAGGGATAAGAAAACTGACAATATACAGCACAGCAGAGGTGGGTTCCTCCCGGTTCGCACCGGTTCTATAGAACTGGTAGTAAACCGGTGATGACGTCACAGAGCCGGTTCTTTCAGTGCCGGTCCATGGATGCAGCCATCTTTTTTGGGGGGGAATTTTTTTAAAAAAAATAATTTTTTTGGAATTTTTTGCTGGTTTTTGCTTCTGCACATGCGCAGAAGCTGAGTTTTCGGCACCGCCATCTTGTTTTCAGCTTTTTTTGGGGGGGGTTGCTTGTTTTGCTTCTGCGCATGCGCAGAAGCCGAGTTTTTGGCACTGCGCATGCGCAGCCACACGCGCAAAGCATGTGTGTGCCTGCACAGCACAGCCATGTGGCGCGCAATGCGCACGCAGCCATATGGCGCGGGAGGAAGCGAACTGGCAGCGAGGTAAGTTAGAACCCACCCCTGCAGCACAGGTGTCAAACTCGCCATATCACGTTGCCGTCACGTGATGTATCATGACGTTTTTCCATTCACGGAGCTGGGATGGGCGTGGCCTACACGTGACGCATCTGGCCCTCAGGCCACCAGTTTGACACCCCTGGCACAGTGTCTGTCATTTTTGCCCATGCTGGCTGTGTATTATGGTTCTGCAATATTTGGATGACCAAGAGTTAACTGTCAGGGTTCCAAGTAATAAATCCATTTCAAGCAACACTCCAAGGCAAGTAGATTCCTCAAAGAATAGCTTTATTGGAAATATCATATTGGCACATATCTGGTGAAAACTGACTCTGAAAAGTCCCACGGTTTTTCACCTAATTAAAAGTAAAAGTTTTTCTTTCAACTTCAAACAATCAGTCACATGGTCCAATCAAGGCGCCTCTGATGGTCCGGTGACATCACTCCTCCTTCATCCCACCAGGTGTGAGAACATCCTTGGTTCCCAAGAGAAAGTATTTTATTTTGACTACACACCCCAGCTATCTCTAATCCCCCCTCCCTATCCCTCAGCTCCAGTGTGGCAGCACTGAAGCTCCAAGATGGCTTCGGCCAGACCAGCTTCAGGGTTGACATTAGCCAGGTGTGTCCCAAGATACATCAAACCTCTCTGCAGAAAAATGATGAATAAAAATGTGAGGAAGTAAAGACCAAGATATGAGAAAGCTTTAGAAAGAGCGGGGGAAATGGTAAAACTAAAAATATCAAATGGTCTGATGTATATACATATACATGCCTGCAAAGCGCACAAACAACTATCGGATTAGTTGAAAACAATCTGAATTGTCTCTTTTGATCACGCCACTTGGATTTTCTTGTCACAGAAGAGAGGATTTCTGCAAAACAAATAAGCAAGAGGCAATTCAGAGCCTCGAGTTTTTAGGTTATAAACTTCAGTCCAGTCAGAGGAGCCGAATGTTATTTGTAGACCAGCTGCAGCTGGAATTGCCTATAAGAGATTGATATATTTCACTCGTCAGCAAAGCTAATTTCTTAGTGGAGATGGAGTCTGGCTTATTAGTTCAATAGCAAGCCAAGCATAAAGGAATGCTGAGATGCATATAAATGAAGAGAGGGCCGCAAAGCCTGTGCGCCAGCTGAAAGGAGCTGAGCCTGACGGAATGCAAAAGGCTACAGAACATACTTAGGTTTTATTTCATTACTATTCCCAAACTGCTGCCCTGCATTTGGACATACTTTTATTTTGTAAACTGCCACAAGTGATTTCTACATAGAATAAAAAAGGCTGTCAAATTCTGGAGTGATGCATTTATGTATCAAAGAAGAGAAGCATTTTAGCAACACAATACATGGTGTATCTGGGTGAATGAAAGCACTTGAGGTGCATAAGGAAAAGGTTCCACCGCACATGCGTGCTAGTCGTTCCCGACTCTAGGGGGCGGTGCTCATCTCCATTTCTAAGCCGAAGACCCAGCGCTGTCCGAAGACGTCTCCGTGGTCATGTGGCCAGCATGACTAAATGCCGAAGGCTCATGGAGCGCTGTTACCTTCCCACCAAAGTGGTCCCTATTTTTCTACTTACATTTTTTACGTGCTTTCGAACTGCTAGGTTGGCAGAAGCTGGGACAAGTAACTGGAGCTCACTCTGTTATGCGGTGCTAGGGATTCGAACCACTGAACTGTCTTTGACGACATCGCTGCCCTGCTGCCTTATTTCCATTTGGGGTGTGTGTGTGTGTGTGTGTGTGTGTGTGTGTGTGTGTGTTTCCACTATGGTACCAAGCCACACAAAGCAATTGCCTAGCACACATGTACATCTGTTTGGTCCTTGTCAAACTTGGAGGGAAGCACTGAAGAAATATAGGAATGCTTTTTCAGCCCTTCAAGGTGGACTAGACTACAAAACCAAAGTCATGCATGTTAATACTATTTTTAGAAGAAAATATGTGTAGCTAGGGTTGAACTGTGGGGTCCTTTATGCTCTTTGAGTTTGGCTGTTTTCTTACAGACATTTCATTATCGAACTAGTAACATCATCAGTGCACTGATGATGTTACCTATTTGGGTAATGAAATGCCTGCAAGCAAACAACCAGAGAGCACAAAGGACCCCAAAATACTATTTTTATCATAAGGCTATAGTAACAGAAACTTGTTAAGTCTGAATGTGCTTCCCTCTCCCTCTTTTATCTTCATAAGAACTAGGGATGGTTTGTTTGAGATGCTTTCTCAGGTTACAGTTTTGGCCTAGACTCAGATTTCTTTTATCTGACCATTATCTTGATGTGGTTCTTCCGCTTGTTCCTCAACCTTATGGAATTCACAGCAAAGAAAGACAGAATATTGCAGATCTTTTTAGGAATGTTAATTCTTCATCCACTTAGTCCTATCATATCTAATCTTAAAGCCAGTAAGTTTCATTTAAAATTATTTGACAGGTAATGTAAAGTACTAGGAGCAGATGCAACATGAACAGTTCAGTAATGAAAGTTGTCAATTAAGAGTGCTAGAAATCAATGCTGGTAGAGGTAATTAAACAGCAGAACAAAGAAACCAACACCTTCTCTCTTCTATTCATATGGCTGGCTTCTATTGCCTGTCCTCTTGGCTGTGGGAAACTTTGCTAGAGATGGATTCTGAAGGGTCAGGTGAGAAGGGGAATACAAATGTATAAGCTGAACAGAGGGCTGGGAATGGTGGGGGGGAAACTTGGGCTATGCCATGGTTTCAGCTTTGGATGGTTTATATTTATTTTGCATTGTTGAAGCTGATTTCTGCTCAGTTTGTGATTCATGATAAAGCCAGAATGATTGGCAATCTACCCTTTTGCACTGTGATTATAACGTTGTGATGTTCTCTCTTGGGGGAAGTGGAGAGAAGCAAGTTTGCTGGCTGGAGGCCTTATTTAACATTTGGGAATTAGTTGAGGACTGCAATAGGTGGAGTGTTTTCCTGAGTTTTGAGATCTGAGCTATTTTTCAAGCTACTTTAAAGTGAATTTTCAGCTTTATGCAACAATTCTCATGTGTATCCTGCCTCAAAATGGCAGAACACAGTGTATCAATTTCAGCAAACATGAGCAGAGGGAACTTGAGGATCTGTAAATAAAGGAGCTCTGACACTATACATCATTTCTGTAGTCCATCCCTGCTTCTTGGAAAGTAGGCTTGCTTGTGCTACTTGGCCTGACCTGAATAAATTCTCATTTCCTCTTGCTTGTAAGCATGACAAATAGATGCTGTACTTTTTTTTTAAACATGCTTAGCTTTGTTACAATAGAAGCCAGATGGAAACCAAGCCAAATTCCACTGCGTACAAAATGCTTGCCTTGAGAACAATAGCAATAGCAATAGCACTTAGACTTATATACCGCTTCATAGTGCTTTACAGCCCTCTCTAAGCGGTTCACAGAGTCAGCATATTGCCCCCAACAATCTGGGTCCTCATTTTACCCACCTCGGAAGGATGGAAGGCTGAGTCAACCTTCCTGAGTCAACAACAAAGAGAGGTGATACTTGAAACAGTGACAGATCGTGGATTTGGTATGGGAAATCATTAATCCATAGGCTTCATCTAGCCCATGAAAATTCCCAATTCTGCCCCTAGGAAGACCATAATTCTGCTTTTCCAGGTCTCTTCCTGAAATCCATGGGAAATAGGAAAACTTTCCAATTAGCAGCATATCAAATCTTAAGACTTTCTAATCAATTGTTTTTTTCTATACACTTCCATGTTGGGAATATAGTATATGTGACTGAAGATAAGCAATACATGCATACAGGACCATCTGCATAGTGTATTGACTGTTCCAGGGGTGTCAAACTCAATTTCATTGAGGGATGCATCAGGGTTGTGTTTGACCTCAGGGGGCCAGGGTGGGCGTGGCCAGGGTGGGTGTGGCCAGCTTGACGTCACTTGTGTCAGAGGCACCTGTGGCCCAAGTGCTCTGTCAGCAAAAACGGGTTCCCGAGCTCCATTTTCAGATGGGACAGCCTCCTGCCACGCGCGTCCCTCACAAGCTCCGTTTTTGCTGGCAGAGGCTCCATTTTCACTGGCAGAGGTGGGCCGGTCCTTCACTATTTCCAGGGTGGCCCCGCGGGCCAGATCTAAGCACCCCACAAGCTGGATCCGGCCTGCGGGCCTTGTGTTTGACACCCCTGGGCTAAACCGGGTCAAGTCCATATGGGAGATTCCATAGAAGGTCACAGAGAACACCAGAGCTAAGACCCTGTGGGACTTCCAGATCTAGGCAGACAGGCAGGTACTGGCCAATCAACCAGACATTCTGGTAGTAGCCACCGACCAGAAGATAAGAGTGGTAATAAATGTAGCAAGGCTGAATGACAGCAATATCAGGAAGAAGGAATATGAGAAGCTAGAGAAGTACCAGGGCTGAAGAAGGAACTAGAGAGAATATGGAAAGTAAAGGCTAAAGTGGTCCCAGTGAGGATAGGAGCACTCTGGGCTGTGACTCCTGTGCTGGGAGAGTGGCTCCAACAGATCCCAAGGACAACATCAGAGCTCTCTTTCCAGAAGAGTGCAGTGCTAGGAACAGTTAAGATATATGCAGAACCCTCAAACTCCCAGGCTTCTGATAGAGGACCTGAGATTGAAGAAGACACATGCCAATCATAGTGTGGAGAAGGGTTTTTTTCAGGTTAGTTCAAGAAAACAAAACAGTATTTCCATACACATGAAACCTGGCCTCCATAAATCAAACTCCATAAATTTTATGCTGAAATATTTCCTTATAATTATCCTGTGTCTCTTGCCATTCAGTTCCATTATATGATCCCAGATTCTAGTATTACAAGTGGGGGGAAAAAAACTCATCCTACCTCCTTTACTCACTGAGTGAGTCATTTTAGGCACATAACCCCATCACTTGCTTCTTTTGTTTCCCTGCTAAGAAAAAAAACCCAACAATCTCCCAACATTGGGTGGATTCAACCATAATGAGGCTGGATAGATCGTAGATTTGCCTGGTTTATTTGAACCCAGACCTTTTTGTAAACCATGTTTTACAGTTTACCATGTATGATCCCAGATTGCCCCAAATAACTATGATTTAGTTAAGTGTTTTTTTTTCCCAGTGAGACCGGTCTATCAGGGCAACCTGGTCTACCCAAATATGGGATGGAGTATACTGCTTCTGCTAGCTGATGAGAGCTAAATAGCTTGAAATAGATCTATACTAGTCTCCCTTTATTTCTTTATCGGTAAATATTAATTCAACACAAAAATATGATTTAGTTAAGAAATCATGGGGGCAGAGAGACATATAGCTTAATGTGATCCATTAGTGAGCTCAGGCATAATTTTTCTTTCTAGCAGTATAAGAAAGTTCTTCTTGCTCTTAATTGTACGACATACTTTGCTGCCTTTTTTTCCCATCTGTGCAGTAATTTTTTTAACCCACCTGATCTTGAAAGACAAAGCTGAACAATAGTAAAGAAAGCTCAAGGGCCGGATTCATATCAAAGCTCTGCTTTGTTTAACCTTGGCTTCTTGAATATGCTACAGTTAACTGGGTTCACACAGGTAAAGCCACCAACCAAACATGATTTCCTGCATTGTGTGAACCCTTTAGAGAGACGGGGCAGCTTCAATAGGGAGAGTCAAGGTCATGCTGTACAGTACACTTTGCAATCCATAAGTGCTTTTCCCTTCATGGATTTTTTTTTTCTCGGTGTTGCAAGTTATAGAACAAGAAGAAATTTCAGAGCTGAGGATGCTTGGAGTAGAAGTCTGATATTCTGAGCATTATGACCCATTAACAGTTTGGGCTGCCCAATTTTTTTCAACTATTTCCCATTACCAGGATAAGATAGAAGCATAACTGAGCAGAAGCAGGAACACTGGATTTTTTTTAAAAAAAAATGGAGAATGGGAGGAGTCCAATTAAATTCTCATGAATTTTACTGCAGGGGCTTTTTCACAATAAAAACAAACCCGGAAAAAAAAACCCACATCTTTATTCCAATCTAAAGTGAAGAATAGCAGCAGAGCGAGCCAGTTGGTGCAGTTTAAAGCTAACAATGATTGGTTACAACTGATAACTGCCAGGACCAATCCAGCCAAAGTATTTCCAGTGCCTGCTCTATCAAAATGATGTGGAGCTCCATGCAAGAGGCCTCCTTTATCTTAGATTTCTCTCCCCTAGTGAGCAAAAGTTGCTTAAGGTCAGAAACATTCATTCTCTAGAGCAGCGGTTCTCAACCTGTGGGTCGCGACCCCTTTGGGGGTCGAACGACCATTTCACAGGGGTCGCTGTGCACGTTAGCCCACCATCTTGGTGCCACCATCACTGCAGGGGTGAAATGCTCCCGGTTCGGCCGTGCCTGCGGATAGCCAGTAGCGACAGAAGTGGGAGACTTCGCCCACCCGCCCGGACGCCGCCATTTGGGTTCTTTTACCCTCTGCGCATGCGCAGAATGCTTTGCACATGCGCAGAGGGTAAAAGAACCCAAATGGCGGTGTCTGGGCGGGGGGGTGTCGCAGGGGGGTCGCAGCATTAGGAAGGTTGAGAACCACTGCTCTAGAGCAACCACAATGCAACAACATTAAAAAAAAAAAGATCTGGCTGTTTTTCCTGATGACAACTCTGAAGGGCTGCAAAAGAAGAAGAAATGGAAGAAAGGATAGCAATGGCCTTGTATGACTTGGTTTTGGTGTTTTTGTTTTGTTTTGCTCCTTGAAAAAGAGAGGGAAAATATCAATGCCATAATTACAGTGATTCTGGGTATTTTGGAGATGCAAAGGAAAAGCAAAGTGAGCTGTTTGGAAGGCAAGGCAAATGAGTGCATCTTACCTCTTAATTAGTTGGTGGGAGGGGGATCTATATATTAAAAAATAACAATCATCAAGGAATATAAAATTGTCTGGATCTGTAGCTTTCTATTGGAGTGTCAAACTGCATGAAAAATGTAAAACATTTGAGGTTAACATACTTATAATCTTTCCTCGATTCTGATTGGGTCTTAGGGAAAAAAAATCCGCAAAGTTAAGAGCAAATGACATGGTAGGCTACCTTAAATGGATGGTCTTTAGCAGAGTTAGACTGCAATCTGCCTGAAATGCTTTGATTTGGAATTCCTGCATTGAACAGGATGTTGGATTTGATGGAGCACCACAATAGCAACCCTGGGAGATAGACTGGATTGAGAAAAAGTGGCTCTATTACCACTACCATTTTAAAAGTTGTGTGTTCTTGAAAGAGATCTACAGAAGTCTCACACTGAGGATGTTCAGAAAGTCATTGAAAACCTGCTCTTCTCCCAGGTCTTGGGGCAGGGAGAATGGTTGAGCCTCTGTAGGATGTTTCATTACTATACAGCAGGGGTCTCCAACCTTGGCAACTTTAAGGCTGGCGGACCTCAACTTCAAGCTTTGCTGGCTGGGGAATTCTGGGAGTTGAAGTCCACCAGGCTTAAAGTTGCCAAGATTGGAGACCCCTGCTGTACAGATTTTGCCTTCTGAACAGTTATGATCTGTTTCTTTCCTTTGTTTTAATTAATCCTGCTTTATGGGGAGAGGGGGAGCAGTGTATCCTTTCAATGATAATGAACAAATGAAAATTGTATCCCTTACTGAATGGCGTTGAAAATTGGTGTTATCTGCACAAAATTGGAAACAAAGTAACATACCCTCAGACGAAACAGTAATCAGGAAAATGCTTGAATGCGCAGAAATGGACAAAATGACCATGGAGTTAAAAGAGAGAGACGATTCGGACTACTATGAAGTATGGAATAAAATGTACAGTTGGCTCGAAAATAGAAATCAAAACAAGAAATGCTTAAATTAGTATTGACGAAACTTGAATTGGAGTAATTAAATAGTATCAAACTTAGAAATGTAAATATAAATGTATATAAACTGTAGATATGAACAACTAATATCTTTTGTTGTTTAAAAATATACGTTATTACAATGAGATTATATCATACCGCTATTGAGAAGTAAATGGATAGAAAGGTAATAGAGAATAGAGAAATACAAAAGCAAATTATGTATGCTGATACAGAAAGCTGTAAAATGGTATATATTGTTTTATCATGTTTTGTTTTGTTTTGTTTTGTTTTTCTGTATTTGTGTTTGTTTTTTATGTTGTTTTTAAAGATAAACTGTTTAATAAAAACTATTTTTAAAAAAAGAAAAGAAAAGAAAATTGGTGTTTGTCACAAAGGGCTTCAATCTAAACTCCAGCCTTATATCTGATGGTATAAAGAGCAGTAATTTAGACACAGAAATTTAGCAAGGGCAATTCTCCTTGATTTAAGTAAGTAGAGAAGAGTTTAAGAAAAGGAGCATCCATAGTGTCACAGGGACAGGTTGCCTTATGGAAGCAGTTCTCAAAATGTGTTCTGGGGACCCCTTTCAGAAGGTCCACAAAGCCAACTAAGCAAATATTTTAACATTTTATCATTTCTCAGTTTTACTTTCTAATACAGTATGTATCAATAGTGTAAACCATGTAAACCAAAGCTTTTCGGGGTCCTCAATAATTTTCAAAAAAAATGTAAACGTCTCCTAAGGCCAAAATATTTGAGAACTGCTACTTTATGGCAATATGGTTGTTCTCTCCCATCCCTCCATCATTCATAATGTGTTTAATTCTTCATCAAGCTAAAAGATTTTGAATTAAAAAAGAAGGGATACCTTAGGATGGAAAGAACAAATTTTGCCTAATCCAACACCTTGCTTTTTCATTCAAAAGGCAGAGAAATGGAATCTGTAGCAATTCCCCAGGATGTCACAATGTTGGCAGGTTTTACTGTCTGAATTAATGGATTTTTTTTAATAGTAACTTTGCTTGACAAAATTGATGGGTGAAAATGTGGAACTAGTGTGATTTATTGGCTAAATTATTGGCCTAGGCCTGAAAAGACATTGATTCAAATCCACCCATTAACTCTGGAATTGACTGGTTGAGTTTGGACCCATCATTCTCAGCCTGACCCCCTCAAAGGACAGAGTTCTTCATGTAAGTCACTCTGAGTTCTTGGACAAAAAGTCTCTCTCCCTCCCTCCCTCCCTCCCTCTCCCCCTCCCCCTCCCCCTCTCTCCTCTCTCTCTCTCTCTCTCTCTCTCTCTCTCTCTCTCTCTCTCTCTCTCTCTCTCTCTCTCTCTCTCATAGAAGAGCAAATG